>JAVQIZ010103058.1:0-10771 GCA_036023535.2 Galaxias brevipinnis | reverse complement strand
ATAATAATAATAATAATAATAATAAAAACTTGAATAAGGGTGGGTAGTAAAGGTAGTTCCCGCCTATGTATGAGGAAGATTTAGGCTCTAAATGGAGCATGTTAGTTTGGCTCCATTTATTTGCAATGATGCTAACGACACTCTACTCTTCAATAATGCAGTGGCAACACTTCAGCCCTTCTCGTCAGCCTTTGTAATCCAACACTGAGGGACTCACCCATCACGACCAGTGACACCTTACGCATGTCCACTCCTGGAGACTTCTTTACCTTACACTGGTAGGTAGCACTGTGGAGGGGGGTCAGAGAGGTGATGGCCAGGGATGCGTCGCCCTGCGAAGGGTCATCCGCATCAAAGCCCATCCCTGTGGTCAGAGCACTGCTACCATGGAGGTACCTCTTACCACCTGCATACGATAGGAGCTGGAATAAAGCCAGCACAAAGGAGTAGGAGGATAATGTGTTATTCGGTCCTCAGAAGACGTGAGCTTTACATTGGGCTGGTTGGAGAGCAATCACAAACAAATCTCACTTCTAAGAAGGGACTACTTTTCATGCACCGCTCACCAGCTGGTCCTTTTGTGTGGTGTCTGGGCTAACCACAGACCATTCAATGTCCAGTTCTCCAGTGTCCATGGGGCCAGGTGTGTAGGTGCACCCCAGGGTCACTCTCTCCCCCTGGGCCCTCTGAAGGGTCTGGGGCCCCGTCGAGGTCAGCTGCATCCCTGTGGTACAGTCTGGTGAGTCCACACAAAGAGCCACTGTCAAATCGTCAGCTCATCTAAATTCATTGGTGGACGGTGTGGGGACTGTAGCCCCATCTTTACTCGATATCCCACGGTTCATGCCTTTGCAAAAGCAATGCACTGTTGATAAGCTAATAACGCTATATATCGACAGCAATCATAGGGTCACCAAATTAATTTCCTAAAATGAAAGCACATTTACAAGTAGCAGATTAGGGTATTTTGGCACAGGTATTTGAGGACAGAAGCGGTATTTATATAATAATCTTAACTCTGATATTCAGGATTCATTTTTTTCAGTCTACACTGCGTCATTCTCATAAAGAGGAAAACAACTTCAGCCTCGTCCTTAGAAACCACCTGGAACGATCATGTAACTAACCAATTCCATCTAGGGACACACTCTTTGGGCGTGAGAGCAAGGACACACTGCCAAAGAGTACACCCTGTAAACTCCATGAGTGCAAGTCAGGAGTGAAAGGGAGCATGAGGATAAAAAAAAAAAAATGAATACATTTCCAATGTAAAAGAGAACTTGTTACTTTCCAGGGCCTTTGTCAAATTACTTCTGATAGTTCCTTTTTATTGCAATCCTAAAGTGCTAAAAATTACCTGCACTGAGGAGGGCTGTGAAAGCCCACGTCACAAAGAGGAAGGGGATGGAGCCACTGTAGAGAGCCGACAGACGAAAACATGACATAGCCGATCAACATGGTTATGAGCATAATGACTTTGAAAACCTTTTGGACGCCTTTGTATGGGTCACATGTGGGGCATTGTTTGAGAGGTGGACATGGCATGAACTAAAATGTTTGCATTAATTTTTACAGCTGGTCAGTACTAGCAATAAATGTACTATTAAACCATGAAAGAAAATCACTATTCAATATCAAAACCATTGAAATGCCAAAGACAAAGGCGAGGGGAAAAATGAAAACAATAAAAAGAGGATGTTTTGAGTTGTTAAAGAAAACAAGTACCTCTCTGAAGGTCTGTCATCATTGTGAACCATTGGAAATAAAGCAAGAAGGCAGACGGGTGTTGTTTTTCATTTAGATGCCTCTCGCTGTCTTCTTCCTTCTGCCGGCCTTCTCTAGGGATGTTCTGCACGAAAACACCTGTGCAACTCCGCTTAATTTACAGTCACTTATCGCACTGGTTGTACGTATCATTAAAAGTAAATCAACTCAATTTGGAGCAAGCTTTAACTAAATGTACAAGGTGTATACCTTTTTTCGTCAACTGTTTCTGGGCCACGTCAACACCTCCCATTCGACAACTGGCTCTCTGCCAGGGTCCTAGCAACCAGGTCTCATATGACAAGAAACGGGCTATTGAAAACAACACAAAAGGCCCCACCCTTTACTTTGTGCACTCTAATGTTCAAGCTCTTTCTTGTCATACATCTAAAATAGTTCCTTGTGCTGAAACGAGAGAGAGAGAGAGAGAGAGAGAGAGAGAGAGAGAGAGAGAGCCTCTCTGTGAACATGTAATTAGGCTTCATATTTAAATGTATGTAAGACATTACAATGTAAGCACGACAAAAACCAAAGGCAAAACCGAAATGTATTTTGTTCTGGTCTCTCAGCCTTCTGACTAGGGATCAATCTTTACAGCGCCTGTTTACCCCTCTGCACCATTTTGTAAAATGTATCAAAAAGGAGGTGGTGTGGTGTTGAATTATTCATCCCCTTTTAGTTTGTCATTTAATTACGAAAATAAAGTACTTGTAGTTAACCCAAAGTTATTTATTTATTTTTAATACGAAATGTATGAAACAATTTGATGGGAAAATATTCAGAATTGCCTTCCATTTTGGCTATCATTTTAGAATGAACGTTGACCTTGTGCAAGAACTTTATCAATGTTTTCATTAAGTTTCGGCTATAACGTCTTTTTATTGGAGCAAGAGCAGGGCAATGAGCCAGAGTCATGCTAAAGTAACCAAACCACTGGTTGTTTGAGAGGAGGTTTTTGTGCACGTTACATAAGGAATGCACATATGCTCATGAGGGTTTGTTCTGCTCATTGACAAGGTTCGAGTTCAAAGGACTCTTTACAACTCAGGGCCTACATACGGTCTAGTTTTCTTAGAATAAAAGGATTTAGATGTTCCTGGGGTACTTGGTGCATTTCCTATTTCGTCCGTTTTGAATTCATGATGCAAAATCTCAAAATGACAAAAATATAACAAGATAATAATCAAACGGAATTGTTGACAACGCTTGGGGTTCCGCCACCTGATGATTGGGACATGGTACTAAAACATATGGTTCAAAATGGCTTCCAAATGTAGTAGTGGACACCATGCATGGATTATAGAAAAATAATTACAGAATACAGCCTTCGTCTATTTAGACCTACCAGCAACCCGTCCGTTACAAACGCATAGGCCGACATCAAGTATGAAACTTATGAAGCTTTATTTCCAATAATTGGGCTAGTATTTGTTGTCGTCTACAGGGAAATTTAAAATGTAACTGTTTTCTTCCAACAGATCGAGTGGGAGGAAGAACGGTGACTACAGAAATACCAGCATCCAATGTGGTTGATTGCTGGGACCTTAGAGGGCAATGGGTTGGGAGGTAATCAGAGTAGCAAGAAATGGCTATCACACCACCGTGACAGGGTACATATAATATTAATAATTTATAGGCCATATGCTATTTTGCGGCCTGCATTACTGTACCATGGGTGCATGCATTTTTTGTATGTGCAGCCTCATCAGGAGTTTGACATCTGACCATGACTCTGATGCCCCATGCTCTTACCATCTGAACATGGCTTTACAGGACAGCTGTTTCACCAAATACTCAACATCAATCTTTCATGGCTGGCTTCCATTGGCCATTATATTAACTTATACATGACTTCGATTGAAATTACAATTATATATTTAGCAAAAGTCAATATGAAATGTATAACGGAAGAGAAATTAAGGTTGGACTATTCAATGAATAAGTAGATTTTTGATAATATGTGATTTTGTAGTTGCGCAGGCCATACTTGCTTACATTATGTGTCCTCTAATGGTCATTGAGGACAGCAATGGGAATACAGTAATATTTTATTTCTCTCTTTCAAAAGAATGAGTCTGATTTTATGTTACATCTAAGTTATGTAAGGATGAGCCACTTGCTTGAAGAACATTCAATTTGATAGTTAGACGAAACATTTTCTTCTGAAGTCGTCTTTAAAATATTTCCATGCGCTGCTTAGTAGAGGTGGAAATTGGAATGCACAAAAACGAATCGTCCTCTTTTCCACACCATGGAGGAAACAGCAGTAGCTGATATTGTCAGGTGCAGGCAGATAAAGAATGCCCTTCAGAGTGATTAGGAGTGCTACTGCTCTAGTCATGTGCTTTGTGCACACCAGAATCATTACAAATCTACTTACAGATGCTCCCTCGCGCAGAGGCCGCGGAAGATTATAAAGATTTTTATTGACCCATGTTCAGACAAGTCCATGGCTTATTTCTGCCTGTAAACAGATGGTGATGGGTACTAGTATGTGAGCTTGTTGAGAAAGTAAAATATAGACTGTATCATCTGAAAAAAAAAACCAGTTTGACACACATGTACACCAGCCACAGGGTTCAAGCTTAACACGTTACACAACTTAGTTATGCATGGGCACGAGTCATGTGAGCGTTTTCACGGGCTTCACCATCTCACGGTTTAAGTAAAACATTGTGAAGTGGAGAGACACATACCTTTAACATGGAAGGTATAGGCCCCCAGCAGAGTCTACAGTGGTCATGTCATTTCTTCAATAAATGGTATAAGATTCATTATGCATACAGAGTGTACTGCAGGTATCGATTTTATAAAAACTAAGTATGTTACTATTCGCAGTAGTGTAATGGACCCAGCACCACGAGGGCCTGGTGTAAAACGGTAGTGGACTGTTTCTTTATGTTTCCTTTAGCACCCAGACACACATAATGGAGCTGATCCAAGAGCTGGGAGAGGAGGTCTATCCACAGTTCAACACTGGCAAGAAGGTGCACCACATTGGTGGACCCCACGCAAGGATCCGCACCGTCCGCACGAGTATTCCTGCCCTGTCCCTGCCCGTTCTGCTGGACCTCTCCCAGCTCTTATGGAGGGTATGCCCCATTATCACCCAAGGTCATCCAGAGATTCTTCACCTACAAAGAGCAAATCTCCCCTATGCCCATAAATAATGTTGCAACCTATGTATGTAAAGAATCTTGCAGCAGGTCATAGTACCTAGTCCCACTGGAGATAAGGACAGCATGTGAATCAGAAGGCAGACGCTGAAAGGCTGGACAGATGGTGAATGTTTGCTGTGATGACAGCTTGATGAGTCGTCTCGTTGAGACGAAGGAGGAGGGATCGTTAGTTTTCTGTTGATAAAAGTCTTAGAGGCCAAGTGTAATCCACACAGCCAGGCGTTTGTGTAATGGCCTTGAGCAGGCCAGCCGTTTGACTGAGAGGAGCACAGGATCAATATGAGCCCCTAATGGATGGGCTAATGATATTGCTCATTAAACATGCTGTGTGAATGTGTTGTTGTCTTTTGGGAAAGTGAGAGCACAAGAACACATCAATCACAAGAGTAGCTAGAGCTCCAGGAACATGATTATGTTCATATTTATTTGGTGTGTATGTGTGTGTGTGTGTGTGTGTGTGTGTGTGTGTGTGTGTGTGTGTGTGTTCACTCCTCATCAGGTGGACCGGCTGGTAGCTACTGTGTCTCTGGAAGATCCCAGAAAGACGCCCAATGCAACAGAGCTGGATAGTATGACCCCCCAGTCCTACTTGGATCGACACGCCTGGACCCATGGTTAGCATTAATAGCTCTGAACCAATCAACGAAAGCTTCCGCTTACTCCCCACTAGATTGGAGGTTACCTGCTTTTTCAAGCTAAAGGCAGCTATTTGTGGCCAGTCTAAAGTACAATCAAATCAAATAGAAACGGTGGGTGGGGGGAGGGCGGCTAAATGCATAGCTCTAGCCAATAATCTTGCGCTCCATCGATTGTTAGCTAAGCACAGACTTCCAGCATCATGCCAGCCCAGCAGTACCTCAAGGAATTCTTGAAGAGAAGTGTTCTTGAGAGAACACTGCCACAAGAGGCCCTTGTGCACACAGAATTACTTTTCTCTGTGCTGAATAATTTATCAAAAAAACTGACCAGGACAGAATGAGCTGGTTGAAATAGTGAAATACGCTGTTTTAAGCTGCCTGTTTGGCTCCTGGAGGGATGACATCGTGACTAATTATTGTTATTGTGTATTATTGCAGGCCTGCTTAATCGAGACTCTTCTACACTCGACTGATTCTTTGAAATTCTTGCTTTCCCACGCAGTTTTGAAACATACAACGGAACACGGAATCAGTCTCTGCTTGCACATCTCGTTCCATGTGTTTACGCAAAACTCCCACGTTTCCCTCCACCCTCCCACAAAGGCAGGAGTAAGAAAAGCGCAACTTGTTCTCCTGCGCTCTTGTGGCAGGCACAATGTGGTTTTAAGCCGTTTTAACTGTGGTTAGGCACACATTGCTACAAAAGGGATCCTAAAACGGGCCTCTAACTGCCCCAGAGTGTAAACCACTGGACTATGCAAACCACATGCCCTGGGGATTCTGTCTAATTAAATGTGTGCAATAGAAAGTTGGGTTTAACTTTATAGGACATGTACCATATTGTGCCCGCTTCTGTCCAGAAGCTAATGATACTCCATTCCTTGCTGCACAGTGGGCCATGTGCCTTTAGACCAGGCGGTGTAAGAGTTGTGCTGTAACCATGGAGCCACATGTTTCCCATGGCACTCTAAAACTCTCCTGGGGAAGGCAGACAGTACAGAACCCAAACAAATAAGACCACCACCTCTATCGCTCGCGCTCCACGCCTTCCACCACATACTCCTGTATTTTCTCCCACTCTCTCCCCCCTGCGGGTGCATCAATTATGTGTGCGTCCTCCCTCTCCCTCCCTCTTCCTCCCTCTCCCTCCCTTCAATCGCTCACTCCGTCATCCTGTCTTCCACAGAGTTGAAAGAGGAGATAGCTCTCTCTAGCAGGGTAGTGTTTGGCATGGAGCCCTGCCAAATGTCTTTCCTCTACTTCCTCATGTACGCGGCGGCTGCCGGAGGTCTCCTCAGGGTCAAGGTACACCGCGCACGCCTTTGGAGGGTTTTTAGTGTTGCCACTCTAATCGATCTACAGTGCCTGTCCATGAATGTACCCACGGATGTAATCTATTGATCCATTCATTTATATATACAGGTCTGTACATATATACTGTGTATATATATATATATATACAGTATATATATTGTTGTATCTCTTGTCTGTCTGCGTCTTTGTGTTTTCCCTCTCTTTTCTCTGCTCCCATTGTTTTGCATTCTTCCCTGCTATCTCTCCGTGACTCCACTTCATCTCCACTGTGTCCTCCATCTCTCTGTAGTCGGCTCTCCACCCTCCCCGTCATCCCTCTCTTTCACACCGCAGTGCTCCCCTGACTCTCTGTCACCGCCAGAGGAGAGGGGTCCTGTTCTCCGCTCTCCCTCGTTTCTCTGCCTTCCTCTGGGGTTGAGGAGGGGGCCACCGGTGCCTGGGGCAGTGGCCCCTGGGTGAATCCATTCTGCGGTCGCCCTTACTAATGAGAGGCAGTGGGCAGTTGGCAGGGACATTTGAGCTGTCCTACTTTAAATGGGGACACTCAGTATGTAAACTAGAGAGCGAAAACGGCATTAGGAAGAGAGGGAGAGGTACGAGGGATTAAGGAGGCAGAGTACAGGTATATGTCTATGTCTGGTTCTTCAGTTCTCTTCAATTCTATTTACCACAGTCGCAAGTCTTTCCTTCCTTAAATGAAATGCCCCTTTACAACTGCAGTTCCCTCTTTCTCCACAGGGGGGCACCCAGCAGCTTTCGGAGGGCCTCGCGGATCTGGTGGGCAGGCAGAGTGTCCAGCTGGGCTCTGCTGTAGCGGCCATATGGCAGGTAGAGTACAGCAACAGCTCACTCGGGGAGCGACGAGGCGCGACACAGAGATAACAGCCTCCTCAGTCAGGAAGAGGCGGCAGACCGGCCGCCCGTCTCCAGTGAGCCAACTGTTGCTTTGCCTTCCTCGACGAGGAGAGAACCCAGAACCCAGGGCCTGCTCCCGCGTGCCGTGTCAGCTGGAGGTTACAATGGGGACAGACTCGGAGATGAACTGCTCCTGAAGGAACTGTACCGTTCCATTATGCAGGAGTCTTGTAGGCTACAGAATGGTAGCCACATTTGTAGAACTGTGCCTGCACTAATGTTCTCTTTTTTTCCTTTGACAGAAAGGCAGGCGTCATCCCCCTTATAGCATTGTCAATGCGCGTGTGTATACATACACATAATTCATAATAGAATTAATGATTGGAGGGTTATAGCACATGGAAACACTTGCATACGCAGATGCACGGCTTGATACCATTAAGCTTTTAACAGCATATCCTGCATATACACACATATATATACATATATATATATATATATATATATATATATATATATATATATATATATAAAATTTTGTAGGGTGCCTCATATATGTTAAGATAAAATGTGAAGTATTTTGATTCTGATCATATGAAAATGTCCCTCTCCTCTCCTCTTAGGTTATACTGTAGAATGACTAATGCCAAGGTCCGCGTGCAGCAAAGAGTGATCCAGGACGGCATTAAGAACAAAGTTATGTATGAAGGGACGAGTCTTGACCCTCACAGCAAACCCAAAGAAGTCACTCCTGGACCTTCGTCGTGAAACCTAAAGACCTTAAACTGTCCTGCATTCACTATGTACAGCTGATGGACAAATTATGTTATCCTGTGTTTCCCCCTCTGGCTGAGGTTGTGTTGTCAATTGGATTTAAAAGGCTCCGCTTGGTGTGCAATTTTAGTGTATGAATATTATTCAAATAATCTTTGTTGGTAGACACAAGAACAGTTCAAAGGGAACGGACAATAATCTGACCGTCTGAGGCAGACATGGTAGATCTCTGACTTTGTTGTTTCAGATGAGTGCACTTCCATTCTCCTGAACCGTGTAAATGTGAGAACATTTCCGATTTCCCTTTCCAAAATATATCGATCAGTTATGCAGCCAACCATTTTGTCTTGGACATGGAGTTATGAACAAGGACAAACACAAGACACAGAGAACTGTGGAACAGTTTGTTTGTCCAGTACAGTGTCCAGTACAGTGTTGACATGTACGTGTTATCAACTTACAATGGGGATATCGATTGTGAATTTTAAAATGATAGCAACTGCAGTCACCTGTGCAGATTCTGTCTTGTTTTCTTGAGTTTCTGATCATAATGGAATCATTGTTAGTGAGAGTTGTGGTTTGGAACCTACCATAGCAAAGGAACTACTGTGTTTTTAAAGTTAACATTAATGCAATGTGTGTCCACAGTGTTGGATATATTTAACAGATGACTGATTTTATGGTGAATAAATCACAAATATTAGCTGGTCCAGAATGCTGCTGTTCTACAACCTATACTGTAGATGTCACTGTTGATACTTTATCCATACCTCTCTGCCTTTAGGACACATAATTTCTTCAATGTTGGTGATGAATTCGATAAACAATTATGAAATGACAAGAAGGACTACTATGGTTCAGCTCAGTATTCTACTTTATTGTTCAGAAGTCAAACAAAGGGACAATAAGTACCTTAAAAATTAACATTACGCCATGGCTTGAACCACAGGTGTTTACATTAGAATCCAAGAGCCTTCTTAAAGAGTTATTTAAAAATGGTACTGCTAACTATAGCAAATACTATGATCAGGCAGCGTAGGAAAGAAAGAAATATACAACCAGAACAACGCAAGCGTTCTCTGACATTTTCCCATACATTCATGCAAGTTGGGGCTTTAGGAGTTATTTCTTTAGGGCATAATACAACAGCAATAGCTTGTGCTCCTCCTCCCTTCCCCCTCCTCTATCGTCATCTCCATACCTCTCCCTAACCAACCGCCTTTGTTTCACTTAGTTTAATTCAGTCCATGACCTTTTTACTGTGACCTCCGGCTTGCCGTCAGCCTGGACCTGTTAATCTAAGATCCATAGTCTCTGCCAGACCCGCCCAATCTGAGGCTCATCTGTCTTCCTAGTCCTAACCCAGTCATCGTTCCTGAGCCGGTCACACGCAGGCTCATCTGTCTGCCAAGTCCTGACCCAGAGACGGTCTCCGGGGCTGGGGCAGATAGCAGGTTCAGTTCGGTAGAGCTGGAGGTAGATGCAGCACGGGCGATCCTGGTCAGGGTCTGTTCGTATGGCGGTGGCAGGTAGACCATGAGGAACACCCCGTCGGCCATTTCCGGGTCGGAGGTGGAGCTGGGCAGGCGCTGGTTTGTGCAGCGTCGGAACGATGACAGGAACTCGCTGTTTGTCTCGGAGTCTTCGATGTCCAGGGTTATGACGTTGGTGACATCCAGTTTCTCGGAGTTGGCCCTCCTCCTCCGCCAAATCACGAAGCCCACCAGAGTGACCACTAGGAGGAGGACCACAGTGGAAGTTCCAATGGCACTGAACATCACCACCTCTGAAGCCACTGCATCGCCAGAGTTGAAGCTGTTCCAGTCCTAATGGATCAGAAAGATGAAAAGTGGAAATTTCATTAGGATTTGTCACCGATGCCGGTGATGATTAATCTATGATGCTCATAAAAAGTCAATAGCATTTTACCCGTTTGAGGGATCAAATGATCATTTGGATTAAACTACTATATTTGCTATTTGAAATGTCAATGAGTTTGTAGAATTGTAATATATCATGTCATCCACTTTTTTTGAAAAAAAGATAAAAATTCTTGCAACCTAATATTATTTCATAACAAAAAATTTTTTTATGATACCCTGCTGAGAATTTTTTTTAACTAAACCGATTTTTTTTTAGGTCAATTGAGCTACAAGTGCAATAAAAATGTCCCACTATAATCTATATGTTGTGGGCACTTAAATAAGAGTTATCCTGGAAGCCTCTCTCCATTGCTGCTCATTTCAT
>JAVQIZ010103018.1:0-10606 GCA_036023535.2 Galaxias brevipinnis | reverse complement strand
CCCCTTGTACGTTTCCTTATTAATACTGATTACGTCCACTCCCCTCCACCTTGACCAAAGGAATGATTGTTTATCTTAGACCAATATACTCGTTTCAACCTTGTCAACTAATCAGAACTTGCTATATTGTTAGTGAACTCACTGTAGTAATTTCTCTGTGTACAGACTCTGACTCAGACTCTGTAGTCATCAAGAAAATTGTTCTTGATCTTTTCATGGTTTCTCCCTCCATTAATTGGTTATTTTCTGTCATAGATTGAAATTATCCATTACACCCTCAAATAGAGCCAGTCAGAGCAGAGGCCTGGAATTTTGTATAGTGGTTTCGCCATGACGCTGTTTTTGTCAGTGCGAAAGCAAATTCCCTTTGTTTGGCCAGCTGACCAATCAGAGCAGACTGGGCTTGTCGAAAGGGGGGCCTTAAAGAGACAGGAGTGCAAACGGAGCGTTTGAGACAAGGTGAATAGAGGTGCTGCAGACCAAGGCAGTTTGGAAAAAATAAATAGTTTATTGAACATTAAAACGCGTAAACCTATTCTAATAGAACTTCTCAATAAAGGTATGTACCTGAAAATTTGCATAATATGGCCCCTTTAAAACATTAGCCACGATTACTGACCACAACTCGGGTCAAATTCGCTCAACTTGATCAATAAACTCCCCAGCAGCACACGGCGCTAAGGTCGTTGGTTAACGATTGTGAATGTAAGTGAAGTAAGTTCCTTCCAGAGCGTCATGCTTAAAATAGATCTATAAATTTCACAGAAGTTTTCCAACCAGCTGCCAAGATGCTTTGAGGACTTCCCCTTTTCCTCCTGACTACCTGTCACAACTCAAAGGTGTGTGTGTGTGTGTATATATGTGTGTGTGTGTGGGTGTGTGTGCTCTCCAGTATGGGAATATGTGAACATCATGCGAATGTGACGTTCACGTACATGAATATCAGCACCGTGCGTGGGTGGGGTGTACATAATGCCTTCAGGGCATTTGTGCCACCAGCCGCTAAATTAAACCTCTCCTCCTCTTTTCTCCAGGCCCTGAGCGGGGCCCGCTTCCAAGCAGCTCTCATCCTCCCTGCAAACATGGCCTCGCCACGCCAGCTGGGGAGCGTTCACAAATGCCTCTCCCCAAAGCCCAGTGCAATTGCCCCGGTATTGTCCACTCGTCCGCCGCTCTGAGAAGGGCTGTCTGGAGGAGGGGAGCGGTGTGGAGCAGGAGTGGTTGGGAACACACCGCGCATCCTGTTCTCTGGGATGACGGACAGCTCTTTACTTCTCTCTACTTATCACTGTGCTGCCGGATCTATATACGTCAAAAAAACAGCAGAGTAAAGAAGCCCTAGAACTATTTGGCATACTCTGAGAAATAAGTTATGATAAAGTATGCTTCAATGTTGTTCAAAGTGCTGCTGCACAAAGGGCTCTCCCTTCACATCCACACAGTTTCTTAGGTAATGCAAAGCTCGGGAGAGCTTTCAAGCTGGGTACAGCTTGTGCATAAGAAAAATGCCGTTTGTTGAGATTTTTGGTTTTCATCAACTCAGTCACAGTTCTAAATGTACGATTTTTTGGAGGCCCTTATTTTCAGCACTGTTGACTTATTTAGGTTTCCAACACTTTGGCGAGTAGTAAGGGGATTACTGAGATAGGGAGAGTTGGGTTTTTTTTATCACTGTGTTTCTCTGAATCCTCACAGAACTCTGTGTGAACAGTTTGCGACTCACATTGGCAGGAAGTTGCATGTGTAATGGGCTAGGTAACCTAGTTGTTCTTATAACATGCCCTGCAGTGAGCGTTGTTGAGTGAGAATGAAACGTTCCTCTGATAATAATAGTGATAGTGATCCAGCAACCCTGGCTGGACCTCCACACACACGGCAGGCTGACCACTACCTCATTAATCATCCTCGTACTCATGGCACAGAGTAATTACCCTCTGAGAGAGGGACGCGTGCTGACACACACACACACACACACACGCACAAAAACACGAACGCACACACACAGTCACATACTTCAAGGTATTGATATACTTAACCAGAATGCATTAACACAAGCAGATTTGCATTAACATCAAAAGCCCCTTGTGTGAAATATAACTGCTGTGCTGTTTAAATGACATGCACACCCTCTATCCTACCCGCCAATTTACACAAGTGAGACTGCACGTTAACGCAAACATGCAAAAACATAAGTGTGCACAAATCAGTCTTTCTCTCTTCTCTCTTCTCTCGCTTCCTCAAACACACTCACACGCACAAAGAAGGAATTTTTCAAGGGTAGAGTGTTCACCAGAGGGGGTGGGTTTTGGGAGGTGTTGGCCAGGTCACGGAGCCCTCCTGCTCGGGGAGAGAGTCGGTCTGTCTGGGCCTGATGAAATCCTCCACCTGTCCTCATTCATCAAGCCCACAACACATATTAATTATCACACACCTTCAGACAAACAGCAAAGGACACATACGCACACCCACCCCCACCAGCACCGACCCTAGCTCTCACACTCATGAAGTCGAACACACACACACACACACACACATACGTAACAGAGGCCCATCTTGTTAAACTGAGCCTTAGACCATCCTTTCAATAAAAAGTAGTTTTGGAAACTTCATCGTTGCTATAGCGGGCATGACATCTCTTAGTAAATCTGACAGCCAGACGTTTCCTTATGATCGAATGTGGCCTTCACGTTCAGTCATTGTCACTGCGTGACAACTTTTTGCCCCCCCCCCCCCAGTCCCCTGAGCCAGCCTGTCCTTAATTGGGATCAGATCATTAGCATGAGTTTAGGCCCTAATCTTTTTTTAAGCATTTCATAATAAGATGAAGCCAGCTTGTGTCCGGCGAGAGCTCTTTGAAGGCCACCCTAACCCCCCCCCCCCACCCCCACCCCCCTGACAGGATTAACGTCCTCTACATGACCAGCTACGGTTCCTCAGGACGAGACGTCTTCTAGGAACAATCAACCTGCCTTTTTCAATCCCCGTAGCGCCCCTACCCCCCGGAAACACACACACACACACACACCAGTCCAATGAGCGACACTGACTGACTGTCTCTAAAGAGAATGGCCAATTAGAACAGCGGCAAAGATAAAAAGTCCCATTATCTGGACAGTCTTGGCCATACGTTGCCCCAATTAATGAGGGCTTTGCAGTGAGCGAAGCCGGACAGAGAGAGGTCGCTTCTCCCAGCCTGGAAGAGCAGAAAGCACAGAGGGAATAGTCAACGATCTGTGTAGGCAGTAGCGGCTGCGGACACCCTCACACTTAATTGATCTTCATTACCTTAATTATGGCTGTGATGTCGAGCGGGAGCTAGCCGAGTCAGAACGGGTCACGCTGCTGAGTGATTTCTGCCGAAGTCTACCTTTTGAAGCTATCTGCTGACCTTGAAACTCGCCTAGGAAGTGATGCCACTGCCAAAGAGAAGATGACTGATTGTGCTTGCAATATGTAAGTGTGTGTGTGTGTGTGTGTGTGTGTGGGTCTGTGTGTGTGCCCCTGGGTATGTATGGACTCAACCACAACCTCTCAAGGAATCTGCTGATTAATACTTTATAAAACTTGACTTTTATTCCACTTTATAAAGCTCGACCAAACACATCCCAAAGCATCATTGACTTTGTGTGTGTGTGTGTGTGTGTGCGCGAGCGTACGTCCGTGCGTGTGCGTGTGTGAGCATGTGAGTGTATGTGTGCACATAAGTCTGTGATCTCCTACGTCTCCCCATGGATGACTGCACGGTCAGCGGACTCGACTCTGCCCTTGTGTTTGAATAAACAACATCTGAGATGGCTGCTTTTGTATAATATCTGTCAGGCATCTGACACCCTGTCTCTCCCTTTGCCCTGACCCCCCTGCGTCCCCCAGGGAGGGGGCCAAGGCACGCTGGTGACAGGGTGTCCCCCCTGTCGGTCATCGTGGTGACACTCTAAGCGCTCTTGTCCCGCTCCCCTCGCTGCTCCTGCTGCCAGGCCTCTGTGTCGCCGCTACAAAACAACGAGAGGATGCAGCAGAAGACAGTGTTATTGGGCTGTGTTGACGGCTAAACTGCATTGGACTGTGTGGCACGTTCGTGTGTTGTTTAATATTGCTACTGCTATAGACGTTTGTTATCAATGATGAGCAGACCCCCTCCAAGATCTAAATGTATGAAAAGATGTATTTATTTTAGAGATCCTTTCGATTGCCACGAAGATGTGTATACAGTATGAGGTGTAGACGAGGACTCAACGTACAAAAAAAGTGTGCAATTACATTAAACAGCTGGCATGCATCTACACTAAGGACAGACTTTCCTTAGGAAAAGGTAATTACGTCTCACTGTGTGGGTGTGTGAGGGTCTAGTTGGATATTTACAACAAATGAGAAAGGCTGCCAACTGATTTACACTCCTCTATCAGAGCTGTTTTTATGTCGGTCTGCAGGGTGAAAATGAGATGCATGTTATTTAATTTGGAAGTGCTTAAATGAACCCTGTGCTTCCCAACGCAATTAACTTCCCCCTAACAAGCTTGTGCCTGATATATTAGAATTGTTAGATGGATTTTATTCACTTATCTCAAAAGTTGTCTCGGTGACAGAGAATGTGTGCTCCTACGTGAGCACTGATGTAATTAAAAACAGTGCCCTCGCACCAATATCAAGTTTCCACATACTCCAAAAAGAAGCCCCCGTATATTGAACAGAGTAACTCAAAATAATGTGTCTGCGTATTCCCAGCGCTTGCATTCTAACACCCTTGGCTAATCTTTTCAATAACCTTTTAGGACAAAGGCTCCGCTGTAATTCACCACCCAGATTCATAAACATGCACTCCTGGGGCAAGACTTTTGGAGCAAATCCCACCTGGTACCACAAGCCACACACACAAGTGCACACACACACACACACACACACACACACGCTGATCAGATAGTCTTTTTACTCAGCACTGCCAAGGTTTTTCTATCTTTGTTCACTCTCGCTCATTGCCAACGCTCTCTCCTAAGGGAAACAAGTTCAATTTAGGAACAAGTGGAAAGAAATGTGCTGTTGTTTTTGCTCGCTCTCTGTTAACCCAGAGATAAGTGTTAAATGTTGCAATAAACAGTGCACTTTAAAGCACAGGAACTACAAAAGATGCATCCATACAAACAATCATGCAGACAAATTGATGGAAAAAACTCTGGTTCTAATGTTCTCAGCACCAACCAAAATTAAAACGATTGTGCTTCATCTCAGCTGTTAGTTAGAGCTGGAGAAAATACTTCAACTGCTGTATGTAGTTTACCAAACTATCCATTCGTTGAAACTATGTTTAACTGCAACCAAAATAATTTGTCGAACCGAGATGAAAGTAAATAAATTAAGCAATAAAAGCTCTGCAGAGATTCCCAGAAGCACAGATATGGCCAGTACAACTGAGAAGTCTTTGCAACTCCTCCAACAATTACATAACAAGTAAGTTGAAGTAGTAGTAGTTGTGATTAAAATCCATAATTGACAATATCATATAATTAAATAAGATCTTTATATTTTTCCATTTTATTAGACCCTGTTAACAGTGCAGTATGTAAGCCTGGAGAATTGGGCACACATTTAGACCAAATCACCTAGATAAGAGCTAAGCAAGTGCTACATTAAACCCCAGGCTACAAAACAGGACCATCACAAACCTAATATAAATTTTTTTTTAGTACAAGCCATTACTTAGTATATCAAATATAAGTCCAGATGCGATATGTTACATTTAAGAACCGAAATGGAGTCAAAACAAGTGAGTCTTTAAGTTTCGACGGAAAGCGTTCATTGCGGTCCTAATGTTTGCGGGGGGAAGGGAGGGGGCATTCCCCCACTGAGGGACAAGGACAGAGAAAAGTCGTGACCGGGGTGCCAGGCTGCCCTTTCCATGGAGTGAAGGGGCAACAAGGTGACATCCAGAGAGCAGTGGTTGGGACGGGGTGTAGGGTCTGAGCATCTGAATACTGAGTTGCTGAATACAGGGCCTAGGGCGCTCATACAGAGTGTATCTTCTCTCAAAGCCTTTGACTTATTGATATTTATTAATAAACGTAAACTCTTTCCAAAAATAAATTTTTTTGCTAGAAAATGTAACTTGCGTACAGCAATGGACTAGGAAAGCATCTTTGAATATAAACTATTTAGCTTTTTGCTTTACCACATGGCATGACGTGTGAAAAGCAAGGTGATAAAGTAGATACATTTCAACTGGTCGTGTCTACATAGTTAAACTACCGTAAAATTCAATTATATTGTTTGTTGAATTATATGTACTGAAACACTGCTGTTGGCAGTGTTGCCAATTAGCCGGAACGTCCCCTAAATTGGTTTGTCCCTTATAATGGCTGCTGCACTACTTTTTTTGACTGTCCACCTTTGTCTGGTAGTAGTGAGAACGTTGACAACGCTAGCTGTTGGCACACATTGTTGAGCAGTACCTTTGTTTTGTCATACAGTGCATGGTTATCAAGAAGCATGTTCTTCTCTTTGCGGGCAAACCTCCTCAGATCCCTCTCAAACTGCTGTAAGGGAACGACAACAGCCATTACATTTTCTACTAATTTACCTCTGTTTACACCCTCAACTGACAGAGGATGTATTGAAACAACAACATATTCAAATAAGTGATTAAATAACAATAGATGTGCTGTTTTTCTTGTGAACCTTTTGCAATAATTCCCAAAGAAACTCTTGCTAGAGAGAGGATATTTTCTCTTAGATAACATCAAGTAACCTGCATTTAACATAATCCCACTCTGTCGACCGCTTACACTAACAAACAAATGAACTTCGTCATGTCTTACGCAGCCCATCCTACCCGGGAGCCACTCCAGCCCAGGAGGGCAAAGGCGTAGCGGTCAACGGGCGTAGCCACCAGGTCCACACGCACGGCCCTCCAGCCCCGGGTGTCCCCCTGCTCCCTCCGCAGGCCCCCCACCACCCGCCTCTCCTCCAGCCGCAGGATGAGGAAGGCCTTCTCAAAGTGGTCCATGGCCTCAAACCTGCGACAGGGCAGGTTGGTCTCCTCGAAGGTGGAGCCCTGGTAGTCAACGTAGAGCAGGATTCCCTGAAAAGCAAAGGATATGCCAGCATCTCATATCAGTCGTGTGTCACCCCAGTTTTAATTTTCATTTGGACATTGGAACGGGTATTGGACAAGCGAGTGTCACCAATGTTGTCTCGTTTTATAACCTTTTTCATGTCGTTAACTATGGACAAATGATATCATCAAATATGAAATAGCGAAAGAAAACAGTCTATGTCAGTTGCTTGAAAAGTCTGAAAGGCATGGCTATTTATGCGGGAAAAGCTGATTCCGGTGCATACTGAGCGAGTGCAACCTTGGGCACACCTTGCTTTCATTAGTATAATTTTCCCTGAGTTGAGAAATGGTTCTGCTAGCTGTGTGCCAGATCCCAACTCTGGAACAATCCCCTGGCCTCACAGTGGGAGCCCCATCACTCTGCCTGGTTCCACGGCACAGCTAATGGCAATCTCTGCCAACTAAGAAGTCAATAGGTTGAAGAGAACGAGGAGGGGGTCAATGAAAGAGAGAGGTGGTAAGGAGGAGGGAGAAAGAGGTCGAGAGGAGGACATAAATAAAAAACGAACAATGGGTTGAGACTTACGGGAGAAGTAGAGCAGTTGGTAGGTGGTCAAGTAGACAATAGAAAGAGTGAAAGAGAGAGAGAGAGAGAGAGAGAGAGAGTGATAGAAAGGAAGTGGAAGAGCAAGATCGAAAGAAGAGAGACAGGGTTGCTTGATGTAGAGAATTGATTTCCTCTGCGCTTTAGCCTAGCTGATTTTGCTGCACCCTGCAATCAGGAGCACTAAGACGATTACCATTGGACATTGTCAATTGAATTCCAGCATCCTGTGTAATTGTTGGGATACTGCTGGCCACTCACTATCCATATATTTGGCCGGCTCTCACTAGAGCGAAATAATTGGGAGGAAGTATGGCTGGTAACCACTCTTCTAGTCCTACCAGACCTGGCAATATCATGACACATTGATCAGCGTCCTCGGGCATCCAGTAGCCTCTACCGATCGTGCCTGTCTGCCTGCGTTCCGCCACCTCCAAGACCGTGTTTCCCACAGGGCAATGGAGGAAAGGAGCTGAAGATGAAGTCATTAAGTGATGACAGTGAAATGATTGAGAGACACGCGAGGAAGGCTCTCGGCGAGGTTACCGCGCCCCTCATCGCTCTCACGACTCCAATTAGCTTCTGGGGTCGATGGCCTTGGCCGCCGAACGAAAAAAACACACTGAAATCCCTTATGTCCACCCCTGAACCCCAGCAAAGAAAACGTCTCCGTCTGCAATTACAGCTAAAGGTTCACTTCCCACAACGCTAGACAGACAGACTTTAAAAGCTCATTTACAGCAGTGTTCCGAGCCACATTAGTCAGTCGGTGCCAGCTCCAAACAAGGAAGATTATCAAGGCTTTATGCTATTAGGAGACTTAAGCACTGAATGAAAGCTAATCCGAAATTCAAATGCACCACCCAAGCTAATGCTTGAGATATGTTGCAAGAAAATGATGGTAACTTTTTTTTTCATGGAAACACAATTTTTTTTAGAGAACAGAAGTAGAACCGATATTATCCTGCTATCGTTTCTTTCCTGTGCTGGCCGTACATTTCCTGTAGCCTTGATTACAGATCCAGAGGGTTAATGATCTATAGTGACAGTTTTACAGGCCATTAAGTGATGGAACGCGGATGCCCTTCAATGAATGAGACGCCCACCACCACCACAAACACACCAATCCACCATAAAAACAGGATGCTTCAAAGTTCCCCTCTCAGCGGTGCCGAAGGCTGTTTAGGCCCGTGGCACGCTGTAATCAGCTCCCACACAGCAGGTTATGTCAGCGAGCATCTTAGAGGAAAAGCGTGCTGTTTACAGAGAGAATTACAGACGGCGACGGCAACAAAATATATAATCTCTCCTGAAACCCCATTTTGCCTCGAAAATAAAGTCGCACCATAAAAGTGAGGCGCCTCTCAAAAAGGTCAGGCTATTTTATTTTCAGAATTATTCTTCTTTTTTTTTTTTTTTTTACGGGGTGTTTGACCAACAGCTGACAGCCGACTCTCCAGACCTGCCCCCAGACGACGGCGAGTGTCACTGGGGACACGAGGCCCTGTGATCTAATGTCACATTCCCTCTGACTCAGAGTTGGAGACTTCAAACCCGGCCTTCAACTCTTAGATTAGTGCCCGTTAGCAGGGTCTGTTTGAACGGCGCTTTGCCTTTGATTCAGAGCTTTGCGGGAACGCTCCAGACTGACGCTGAAATTAAAGGCTGGCATTTTAATGTCTGACTCATTGTGTGTGTGTGTGTGTGTGTGTGTGTGTGTGTGTGCGTGTGTGTGCATTTCAGTGTGTATGTGGGTGTGTGTGTGTGTCTGTTCCTAGAATTTCCCTGAAAGTAACCATCAGGCACAGTTCCAATTTGATATATATCTTCTGACTGTCTCTAACTCTACTTTAACCGCAGTATTACAGCGGATTAACAACGGTAAGTAATTTCGCTGTCCCTATATTTTTGAGGTCCCATCAATTTGATGAATGCCATTAGATGCCTAGTTTGTACATTAGTGTACATCATTTAATGATTTAATGTCAGCATGTGAAAGAATGCTCTCGGTGGTCTTTTTATAGCTACTGCAGCGCCCACACAATGCAGATAATGGGCAGATGAAGGATGAGGCCTGGCCTTGTGAGGCAATGTGAGGTTGTTACTGGGCCAAGGCTGGGTCTCATCCGTCTACTATAGAAAATGGGTGGCTGACCTTCTCGCTGGCCCCCAGATATGCTTTCAGAACCAGCACAGGGGGGGAGGGGGAGAAATGATAGTGGCCATTTTTACAAGGACATTTCCAGAAAGATGTATTTTTCACTTCCCCACAGGCTACAGAGAGGAGAAGCTGCCCATGATATCAGGCCTGGGTGAAGACATGTGGCCCCCGGGGGCCCCATCGTAGATGACAAGGTTACACGACTTAGAATCAACCCCTGTTACCTCTACTTAATCACTGTCTCTGGTGGCCCTGTCCCTGCAGAGCTTCCAGCTCCATACAACCCCCCCCTGCCCCCCACCCTGTCCTAGAGGCCCCTTCCCTTCCCAGCCGACCACCAAATCCTCTTTAGCACACACTGTCCTCTTCTAATGACCCCCTCCATCTCGTCTCTTGTCCTCATGTATCCTCCTGTACTTTGCAGCTCTATGCCTACCATGTGTCTTCACAACCTTCCTCCTTCTTCTTCTTCTCGCTCGCGGTATTCTTAATGGGTTAGGAGTAGCGGGGGGACGGGCTACAGAGCGCTCCATGATTTAATTATCAGCAGGGTGGCCCTCTGAAAAAAAGTGGAGGCAGCATCCAAGGGCAGAGGGTAAAAGGGGGATGGTGTGAGAGAGGATTTATTTTTAAACCGGGTGATGACAAGAGGCCTGAAGCCAGCCACTGCGGCCCTGCTCTTCATCAAACACTTGTCTCCTCTCACCGCTGTTCCATTGGCACATTCATCTGGAGATGGGTGAGGGGCCGGGGGGGGGGGGGTGTCTCTCAGAGGAACACAGCAGTGACAAAGGCA
>JAVQIZ010102963.1:0-12954 GCA_036023535.2 Galaxias brevipinnis | reverse complement strand
CGCGCCCCCACACCCCCATCCCGGGGGCGCCCCCCCCCCCGGCGCCCCGCGCCGCCGCCCCGCCCGCCCCCGGGGGGGGCGGCAGAGGGAGCCACACAAATCTAGGTCCTCTCTCTTTCTCCGTCTCTCTCTCTCCCTCTCTCTCTTCCAAAACTCAGAGAGCGAGAAATGAAATGACATCATCAGCCTCAGCCACATTCCTTCAAGGGAAGAGGGAGGGGGGAGCGGGGGTTGCAGTTACTGAGGGGGGAGGCAGGGCGTGGGGGGGTGGGTGGGGGGTGAGTGGGCTTGAAAGAGTGCTTGGGTCACAAAACGTTTGAAGGCAGGACATAAAGATTGCCCGAAAGCAGATCATTTAATTTCTGTGTGAGAGAAAGAGAGAGAGCGTGTTTGGCTGCCTACAGTACGGACTCTTCTACCTCATCATGCGCTCCCTGCTTTAATTCATGTGCTTCTCCTTCTGACCCCTCCCCCCCCTTCTGTCTCTCTCTTCTCTCTCCACTGACTAGAGGAATGCAAGAACCACATCTGGATCTTATTAGGGAGGAGGGGAGGAGGGGGCTAGGGGGCAGATGGAAACTGAAGCAGAGGGGGAAAATGCGCGATCGAAGAGGGAAAAAATGTCCAAAAGGGGACCGAGAGAGAGAGACGCACCCCTTCACACACACACACACACACACACACACACACACACACAGAAACACGCACACACACACACACACAGAGAAAGTCCACAAGAGAGGGGAAGAGAAGCCCGACTAGCTAGCAGGAAAGAGAAAACAAAATGTGGACGGCAAAGAAAAAAGAGAGAACGGTTGCTGGAGATCCAGACGAGCGGGAGAGCAAGAGCGGTTTCTCGGCAGCGATTAATGCCAATTAATGGAGCAGGGCCAGGGGCATGTGCAGGAGGCAGGCTGCTCAGGGTCCATGTGCTGGCACACTGCCTCAGATGTGGGTTAAATCATTCTGATTTGAGCGTAACGCCTTTGAACTCCCTCTTCCATATTCTGTCTGAACGAGCAGGCCCTCACTACTGTCCCCTCTGAGGAGGCAGTCAGGCCTGAGTAATAGTCCCTTTCTCTCACCCCCCCCCCCCCCTCTCTCTTTCTCAACCCCTCCCCTCCTCCCTTTGCTCTCTCCCGCTCGCTTTCTTTTCATCCCCCATCCCCCGACCCGGCTCAGCACCCACACCCCCTCTGAGGAAAAAAAAAACCCACAAAACTCTAATCGCTCCTGATCTGGTCTCTCAACTTCACCCACCTGCCCCAAGACACCCCCTACTCCTTTCAAAGTCTCCCCCAAAACAACTTTTTTTTGTCACCCATCCCCCACCCACGAGAGAAAAATATAAAGGCGAGCAGATTCAGTCAGACTTGATTAACTTCTCTTTCTCTGTGCACTCTGCAGAAAATAAAAACAAATTGGGAATCTATAAAGGACGTCTTTTCAGACCCCTGGATTATTTAAAAGCCTTGCGTTGGGCTTGGTAACAACGTGGCCGTTGACACGCTCACTCTCCTTGTAAGTTCCACAGTTTTGTGTCAAACATCTGGTGCTGAATCATAGCGAGCCAGACGGAACACCCTGGGATCTCACGGTTGCCAATGTTCAGCCTTCAGTCCCTCAAATGTCGGTCTGAAAGAAGATATACATTCACAGTGTTCCGTCCCCTTTGTCCTGCAGTACAACTTCTTCAACAACAACATGTCAGATGAAAACACTGTCACACGTGAAAAGAGTAAAGACCAAATTACCCTTTGGCCGGCTCATATCACCAGCATCTTGCCGGAAAACAAACACCCACTGCGACAGCGGACAGGAATGCCAAACATTCTAAGATTGGATGGAGCACTGGCTGGATTGGATCGAGCGGAAAGGGGGAACGTCATGGATTGATGTGCATTAGTATATTATAGGGCCGTTTCCCGGACACTAATTAAAGGTTCACCACTCTACTACACATGATGGAGCCACTACACAGCCACGGGCTTAGAGCAGGAACAAAGCCCGGTGAGGCGACTGATCTGGGTTTGCTCATCAACTCCTCTATGTCTCTACCCCAAATGTATTACACTGATCCCGGATCAGTGCTCTCACCATGAGATTGTTTCCTGCATTAAAAGGAGTTCATTTTTCTAACCCGATAGATTACTATGCCTGATGCTTTTGTGAAATGCGAGCAATCAAAAACATTGGCATTTTAGCGAATGGGACAAAGAGAGGAAAGACGGAGAGACAGAGAGACACAGCTCGAGACGGGCCTCCAGCCTGGGCCCTGGCGAACAACAAACCCTGGTCCCAAAGTGGTCCAGCGTGACACCAGCCTGAGTGGTCAGTATCACATCAATGTGCGCAAGGACATAGGCTGACGAATGTTGCACACAAGCCTTTGTGGGAGTCAGCCGATTGCAAGGCTGTTGCAAGGCTGGCCCTCCGGAGCAACATCATGTGAATGGCCAGCGAAGGCACACGCGCTTTGATGCACTGACATCTTTTGTTTTTCCAAGTGAGTGTACTTTTGCAGATCTTTAAACGACTCGAACACAAACCACACCTAATAGCAAATGGTGGACTGCGGTGACATGTTGCCCTGCTGTCTATTCTCAATGAGTCCTGGAGACATGGTGAATGCGATTGAGACTGGTGGTGACGTAATTCCAGCTCTTCAAACCCCAGGCCGGAAAAAAATAAAGTGGCTACAGTAAAGAGACCCACTATTCATTGGACAGGCAACACACAGGACCAACCTACGGTGTTGTGGAGCAAACGCGGTTCATGTCGGAGGCCAAATCTCATCTATATCAAACGCCATGGCCGTAATCTGGGTGCGTTGTGGGTTCACCGTCGACACAAAGGGGTCCGCCATGGTACAATAGTGACGGGAGCACGACACAGTTAAACTGACACACAGAGACACTGGAGCAGCCGACACGTCATGAACAGGAGGCATGTTCCGGCCGTTTAGACTGGCAGCTTTATAAAAGGACAAAGATGATGCCCATCCCTATGTGACCACGACAAACAAAATGTCATTATACAGTCGAAAAGATAAGGCAAACGGTATTACATCAGTGCAAAGAAAATGGCTGGAAAAACAGCACTGCTGGCTTCTTTGCTCAAAAAAGCACATGGACAAAGAAGCTAGTGGGAGGACTCACGCACATTTAGGAGTGTGAATCGAATAGTAGACTGCTGCATGTGGAGGTTGAGAGAGGGGCAGCAGTACAAAGGAGAGAAGACATGGTGACATCATCCCTTGCATACCTTTTTCAACCACGCCCCCTACCTATGATAAAGTGTTCTGGTGGCCAGTAGCCATACCTGCGCGCGCCTGTGCACGCTCTTATTTCTGTTACACGAGGTAGACAATACAATGGGAGGGATGCCTGTGCGCGGGCACAAAAGCAATGCTGTAATCAAACAGGTCGCTTTGAAAAAAACACATTGATTATTTTCCCGAGGTCTTGTCTCCTAGCAACTCCGCAATTATCATAAGCCAATTCCCCCGTTACCATACAGGTAACTATACTGGAGAAAATAAAAACAATTTAATGATAGCCATGACCCAATTTAGGCATGTAAAAAATCCATACTGTGCAATATCTAATAGTAAAAAGTCACATCCCTGTGTTATGCGCCCAGGACAGAAAATCTGCATGTGCACTGGCAGCTGTGCGAGGTCTGAATAGCGGTCTAGGTGACTGTGTAATTGTTTTTGTAATTTACAAATTGTGCACAACAGCATTGCACGGTAGCAAGTCGCCTGACTGACTGACAACCCATTAGGATGCGATAGGGATGCCATGGCTTCGGGTTTCTACCCTATAGAATCACGTTGGTCATCCACTGTCATTCCTATCACGTCCTCTCTACCTAACAGGCAATTTGAATAACGCACTGGGCTAGGCTAGCCTATAGGCCTAGACTATATGATGACTGAGACGTAAAGGTCATATTCCCATATGGGCATGCATCAAAAAT
The DNA here is from genome assembly GCA_036023535.2 of Galaxias brevipinnis. Classification (NCBI taxonomy): domain Eukaryota; kingdom Metazoa; phylum Chordata; class Actinopteri; order Galaxiiformes; family Galaxiidae; genus Galaxias; species Galaxias brevipinnis. The sequence continues at coordinate 8,973 of JAVQIZ010102963.1, read as the reverse complement.
AAATGGTTTAAACATAATGATGTGCAGCATACACACGCGCATGCAAACACCTATGGTGATCCATTACTGCGGTGCACAATGACAAACTCATCGCCATATAGGCAGAGAGGGCTATCTCTCTTTCAGTCGAACGAACGCGTCCTCAGACTCAAACACACAGACACACGCACACAAAGATACTAACATATTTGCTTGACAAAGTCAGAGAGTTTAATAGATTATTTACAAATCAGCCGACAGTTTACCAGGGGGTTCAATTCAGGAGACGACAATGAGAGCCATTCTCTTACCACTGTGAAAACTCAACGCAAAACTCAGGAGCAGCAGCAGCCTCTGCATGGTTCAGCCGACCAGTAAGTCCGTTGGCTCAAGTCTCCGTGAGGACAGCATCAAACCCCTGATTTAATTAACAACGTGTCTGGCAATTATAATCCTTCCAGCGAATGCAAAAGAGACCCTTTCGTCGTTTATCCCCCTTGTCAGGATACTCCTTTTTCGATTGAAACCATTTCTTAGTTTTCCTGCTCTCTCTCTCTCACTCCATTTCACTGTCCGCTCTTGCTTGCTCCGCGATGGTCCGTATTCTCATTAACGATGCATTCCTCTCTCTCTCTCTCTCTCTCTCTCTCTCTCTCTCTCTCACGTCAGCAGCGAGCAGCACTGCCCCTTTCGTCTCCTTAGTCTGAATTTAAGATACAAGCGTAGCAACTGTATAAGTGTTTTTTGGCCTTTGGATCTGAAATACAGTGGTTGTTTAAGACAGGCAATTCAAATTTTTGCTCATACTTGACTCGTTTAAATTGAGTAATGATTACGTAACTGCATGTGATGTACAATGTATGTGCGCCTACATAGGTCTACAGTTGCTCTTAACACCAGCGAAGTTTGCTTGTCCTGAATTGACTGTCGTTTCTCTTGTCTAGGATTATGAACCAGGACATCTTACAGGCATATTGCTTTATTACAAAAAAAGAAACGTACATGTTTCATTGTCATCATTATAATCTTCGAAATCCTGATTTCGAGTTCCACTTTTAAGCGGAATGGAGTAAGAGCGCCCCCCGTTGCTCAGATCTTGATATAGCCATACTATAGAACTGGAGCAACCCTAAAATATCCACACGGAAGTGTGCACCTGACAGTCACATCCCATAGCCTAATTACATCCCATGACTGAAAAAACAGCACCAGAATAATGAGGATGGCAGACAGCAGCCTCACGCTCGTTAAAGTGAATTTATTTAGTCGAGGACAATTATTTGTAGGCCATCATGAAGGTTGTGATTTGGCGGCAAAGATGCCTGCATAAATTAAAGGCCAATACACCAGACGGACAAGCGTTTTTTCATAACTGGTATATTTTTTTTATAAGGTTTAAGCTCATGCAAGACTATTCAATTTGTATTATTAAACAGCTGTAATGCTATATATTATGTAGCTAATTGTACATTTGACAAAACTATAGATATAGGTTTGCAATGGTGGATAAACTGCTGCCAACATAACCAGACAATATTTAAATATACAAAAATAAATATGCATATAAATATGCATGCATTATTTAGAATTCAAAAAAGCTGCTGAGGGCGGACCAGTTGTTTTTATTTGACTAACATTGGGCTATACTTTATTCATCTTTTGTAAACGGTAGATACATCAGAATAGATATATCAGATTATTATTACAATGGATAAAAAATGCCCGCATTTCGCCGTGTGGCTTGCACAGTGACCCATCTCTGCCGGGACTCGAACCCGGAGCCTCTGGATTAGAAGTCCAGCGCGCTATTCCATTGCGCCACAGAGACTGCGCCAATAAAATTGTTTCAGCCATGGTTTAGATACGTACATCCTTCTGTGTAGCTGCTCTATGCATCCCTGCAGCATCAGGACCATTATTCGTCGACATTTTGGCTCTTAAGAGGGTGGCCAACAGAGGGCGCTGTAAGCACTCTCTGCAGGACTTGATCCATTCACAGAGCCAAAATGGTGACACCACTGCTAGGCGAGCGCAGATATTCTGCTTAATATTTCTTTGCTGTAGGCCTCCTATTCGTATTGTATTTAATTAGTTTGAAAGAATTTCTAAATATTTTAGTTCACGGATGAATGTGGAACTTTAGTTACGCGCCTGAGCTTGACTTAGACCTACATATAGCCTATACCGATATTGCGCAGAATTGGAGGCATATGCTACATGATGTCCATAATTTTGCCAATTGTACACAGCATACTATTCTTTTCTATATATTTGCTTGCACTTGTCGGACCAGCCCATAACTGAGACCACAAAAGTTACAAATATGCGCTCTGCGCAGTTGTGTTTATTGACTGCAGTGCACCCGTGCTTTCAAATTCATTCCATCAGAATGAATCAGAGAGGAGGGCGCTCAGGGTCGCACTATTCTCAGTTTGAGTGGTTATGACCAATCATGATCATGATCATGACGGGTATAATCATGTCTGAAGGAAACTACGTTTGGAACTAACAATGTTGATTGCTTTTGGCATGGTCTGCTGGAATTATCGGTCAGATCAGAGCGTAAAATTTGCATTAATGATATTCATTCCTTCAACTAACTGTCCCCAAACTAAATCCAACAGGTTCTAGTAAAGTAGGCTACCGAACATAACAAAAATATCTGTTGATCATCAAGACAACATTATTACTATGATTGAGCCATTAGGCCCTACTTTTTAATTTTTAAAAGAATATACCGTAGATAAATACAGTTAATTTACATTACTTACACCTGAACATAATAATTCCTATTATTGGCCAATTTTGCAGTACAAAAATGTTTTGGGGGGGAGAATATCCGACAATGAAATAGGAGCTCTATCAAAAGGTCCATGCATTTCCTCAACAATTATTCCATACTTTGTGTGGTCCTTTATCTCGCTTGTCAAGGTTCAACTTTATAGAAAACAGAGCAACACTGAAGTTCAGTATATTTAGCACATTGATCCAGATAAACACTATAGCATTTGAATAAATATATAAAAAATAATTAACTTCACAGCAAACCTCACTCACACCTTTTGTAAAGGTTTAGAAAAATGCATGATGAAATCGGCCCACATTTAATTGCTGCGCCAATGCTTTTTTGTCTTTTGTTAGTCACTCTCCAGGATGCTGAGATGCATTCCCCCCTACCGTTTGCTTGGTGTCATTAGTTTCCCTAAGTTGCAAAGACGACCTGCAGGATGCTCATGGTCACCTCATATCGCTAGCACTATCAATGACTATACTCCAAGTATGGGCATCTCTTTCTAATTTAGTGACACACTTCTTTGTGCCATATAGCAATTATTCACAGTTCCACGGGAGACCATACCCCGTGGTAGACAAAATGAGCGCTAAATATTGAAATCTCAAGAGGACTAATCTGAACCACAATTTTTTCAGTCTCCGATAGACATTACAATGTTCTATCAGAAGAAATGTACTGATAATATGTTAATATGAAATCCATAGGAAGTATTTTAAACATGCACACACACACACACACACACACACACACACACACACACATAGTGATGCATACTGTACTAAATTTCGAGAAAAGTACTGCCTTGCTGCTGTCATACTTCAAAATGACTTAATGCTCCAGTACACACAGCCCTGCAACCGAGCGTTTGGCACCCTACAATGCCCTTCACTCAGTCGGTTTGGCTTCAGTGGGTGGTTAAACCCCATAGTCGGTTGGTAAATAACCTGTCATGGACTTGTAAGAAGACTTGGACCCAAAAGCAGTGAACGGAAGCAAAGTCGTTTTGTTTCAAAAACCCAGGAACAAACAGAGGCCAATAACAAAAAAACAAACAATGCAGCAACACAGAACTACACTAAGGCAGGACCTAAATACAAAACAAGGTAACAATGCAGGTGTAAACAGCTGGATCCGAAGCCTCCGCAGTCAGGCATACAGAGCTGGTGTCACTGGCAGAGCAGATGCCTGAGGACTAGGGCCCTCCTCCTGGAAAGACTGGGAACAGCAGGAGGCTCGGGATTGGGTGCAGTCCTGGGGGTTAAAAGTCCAGGCAGTGACATAAGCCTTCAGCACTCCTCAGAGTTTGTCTATTATGTCACGGATACTGTGAGTGTCTCTGTCAGGACTCTGGTTTTTGCACCACTGTAATATCGCAGTTGACCTCTTCCTGTGCTGGAACATACAAACTTCTCATAATTGTCTGGAATATAGGGGAAGAGAAGAAGACAGGTCAACCGCGACAGGAGGGTTACTTTTACTCTGAGACCTTCTCCATTACATAACATTACATGACATTGGGAACATGCTACAACTCTACTCACCGGGTCATTGAGGTTGTTAAACACGTCTCGGAGGAAATCCACAGGTTCTGGAACTTTGGGAAGGATTTTGTCCTTGTGCCTTGACAGTAAACACAAGTTATATCAGAGTGATGTGCAATGGGACCCTGGCAACAACCCAGAGCCATTGCTGAAAAGGGTAAAAGTACACACACCAAGACAGTGCAGTTACCTTCGCAAACAAACACAAGTTGAGCCTGCAGCAACAGCAGTCACCACTAGGACCATGACAAGGGCCACGTACATGAACACATGACGATTCAAGTCTTTACCTAAAAATTTGCAAAAAATAAAAATAAAAATAATAATAATAATTATATAAAATTAACGATTAACATTTATATACATCTCGCTCCAGGTTTACTTTTAAATCTAACAACTGGAACGTACCGTATATACTTTGGTTCCAGAGACTTTCTCCTTTCCCACATATTTGCTGAAAAACAGCTTTTACCGCAACATGATATTGACAGTATGGGAAAAGATGCACCTGGTATGAAGTCTTCTCTGCCAAGGAGACAAGCTAAGGAAAAATAGACGTTAGCGTTGGACGCTTGTGACTTCTTGGGTGTTCGTCAGATAAAAGAGAACAACAAAGAAACTGACAACAAAATCAATTCATAAGAGCGACTTCTCTGGGGGTCTATGTCACACATCATAACTATGCTGTGTCGAGTGGAGTATCACTACTCAATAGCATACCGGCTTTAGGTCGTCACATACAGTGTAGTTGATTGTATAGTTCCAGCAATGGGGTTTGTGTACGCCGGGTGGAGTCCAGCCAATGTTCAAATGTTCACCCTCTGGGGTTAAAGTCACGTTCAATGGAGGGGCTTTAACTAAATGTAACAGAGAGAAACATAGGTTTGGGGGTTTGTTACTGTGTATGGACAAGTGAACACTTTAGTATACATGTACGAACACAGCACTAATGAGTCTAAAACCTTGGAGGAAATGCAACAAATAGAGAGAACTTCTCTAAATATTAGAAGACGTGTTGAGGAAGGAAGCCATGTACAGTATTACTACAGAGCTGTAGAACTAGTCTTCTAGAAAGTTCCTGTCCAAAACAAACAACACACAGTTGGTCCGCAGACCTAACGAGACAGATTCTTACTGTTGTCCCAAGGGATCCGCAGGAATGTATTCCTCACTGAGCGGTCATCGAGGGTTCCATTAACCAGGAAGTAAACTCTGTTGGGGAGGTTTTTTTCAGCCAGGTGACAACCTGTCCTTGTCTTATCTTTATACAGGTAGTGACTGCACACCTTTAACTTATGATCACTGCACCTGATAGAAAAAAAGGACAACTTAGAAGATGGTATAGAGGGAGCTCTTTTCTATTTGAGTTGAGTCCAATTAAAAATCTAACAGACGAAAAAGCCGTCTGCTTTTGGAAGCTAATGGAATTGGAAAGCTATATGAAATTACTTATTCAGGATATGTTGCATAGAGAGTCTTAGCCATCCCCCCATGCGTCTCCATTTTGAAACAGGAAATGGTTTCAGAAGAACTCACAAGTAGAAGAGTTGGATGTCTGCCATGTTACTGACTGGTATCCAAGAACAATTCATGGATTTGTTTGTGTAGAGAAAACACTGGAAGTCTCTAAACATCTCTTTGAAAGTAGCACACACACACACACACACACGCACACGCACACGCACCATTTGAAAATCCAGTTTGTTCCATTTAAGAACTTAATAGCCTATATCTATATATAGAATAGTGAGAATACTGATGTTAGCTCATGGATTTACCTGGATAAGAGAAGTTCCGGACCACGGTACTAGTAGAGTTATCACACTTCATTTCAATAGAGAGACTCAGATTTCTTTCCATGGACTTAGGCTCGTAGATATACGATTGCTTTGTTCTCCTTCTGCTCTCCTGGAAAATCAACGCAAGGAAATCATTGGTTGACTTTCCCAATTTGAACCTATAACACTGAGGTGAAAGACGAGATTCTCAAACAGTGCTATAGGAAACTGCACCGATAACGAACCAGAGAGACTCACCTCCGACTCCCACCCCATCACAATGTATTCACAGTCACGTCCCTCCATCTGTGCTGGTGCAGTCCATGATAGGTTGGCATGGAACTCATTAGTCCATGACAAGGACACATTCAGTGGTTCTGGGATTAGGTCTTCAAAGAGTAAGACATTTATTTCCTGACATTTTATAATAATACGTAAAGTAAATGTCACAGCAAGTGAACTCAGATGGGAGACAAATTGAGGGCGAACGGGGGAAGAAGCGACAGTCATATTTAGCACACAGGACACAAGTCAGTGAGAAAAAGAACACAACGCACTCCTCTCCCCACCTGGCACAGCTGAGCCGTGACCACCATCAAAAGGCTGAGGTCACATGGTTCTCCAGCTGTGGTTGCTGACACTGAAGTTTAGAAAGGTGAATGTAACGGTCGCTGACAGTAGGGATCTTACGCGACTACATATACTGATCAGTCACAGCATTGAAACCACATAGTGTAGGTCCCCCTGGTGCCACCAAAACAGCTCTGACCCGTCAAGGCATGACCTCTGAAAGTTTCCTGTGGTATCTGGCGCCGAGAAGTTAGCCGCAGATCCTTTAAGTCCTGTAAGTTGTGAGGAGGGGCCTCTATGATTTGGACTTGTTGTTCCAGCGCATCTCTCATCACATCATCATCATTATTATTATTATCCATCCAGTTTTTATTATTATTATTATTATTATTATTATTATTAATTATCGAATTGAGTTCTGGGAAACTTGGAGGCCAAGTCAACACCTTGAACTCTTTGTTATGCTTCTCAAACCATTACTGAACAATATTTGCAGTGCTGCAGGGCACATTCTCTTGCTGAAAGAGGCCACTGCCATCAGGGAATACCATTACCATGAAGGGGTGTGCTTGGCCTGAAACAATGTTTAGGTAGGTGGTATGTGACAAAGTAACTTTCTGTTTTTTTGTGGGTCCTTTTGGTGGTGCACAGGGGTCAGCATATATACTCTGACTGGTCTACACATTCACATAAGCAGTAAGCTGCGGTGCACTGTGTGTTCTGACACATTTCTATCATGGCCAGCATTCACATTTTCAGCCATTTGTGCTACAGTAGCTCCTCCGTCAGATCAGAAAAGACGGGCAAGCCATAGCATTAATTAGCATTGCCACCCATGACCTTGTCACAGGTTCACTGGCGGTCCTTCCTTGGACCACTTTTGGTAGGTGCTAACCCCTGCCTACTGGGAACACAGATGCTCTGACCCCTGTATCATCACTCAGATCAAGGGCATAGGTACCTTCAACCAAGGCCGAGTGGGACTCTGTATCTTATGGTGGGGAGCACAGATATCCAGACCGGTCAAGAACATAAAGGTAAGCAAGAGACAATTTTTGCTACAGCAGGTGTCACAGAAATCCGTGAACGAAAGAACACGTCTACATCCTCTCCAGGAATGTTTAAGGAATGTTTTTAATCATAACATTGTAACTGGTAGAAAATAAGTTTTGCGTTTGAAGTTTAGACAAGCTAAAGAGAGAAGTTTAAAACAAATATAGAAATCCCTGCTTTCTATAGTATCAACCAATTCTAGCACTAATGATGCTGACTGGGTAGGACTATTTCAAACTTTAACACACTAGTTCGGGGAACGTGCCAAAAGCGTGGGAGTCCACACAAATATGAGGAAGGCCAATGATTTATTATAATACAATAGAACAAACCCAAACTAACTGAACCATTTACTATGATTCATAACATATTATGTTGTAGATCCCTGTTTTAAAAGGGGAAAGATGCGTTCAACTCTGAGGAAAGACAAGTAGAATAAAATAAAGAGAATAAAATCAAATAAATTAAACCAATGACGTTGACGTAATATACGGGCAAGAAAAGCCCATGTTTCAATATAGCAAACAAGTCCCAATCTGTATTAAATTATTAGAGCACAGTAATAAACATACGCGACAATAAGATTAACTACTTACTTCGTATATGATCTGATTCCACAAGTGAGACAAAGAAGACTAAAACAAAAAGTTCCCTATTTTTCCACATTCTATCCTAGATTTTGTCTACTTCAGTGTTCTGTTTTACGTTCTGTTTTATCAAATGAAATAGCCTACCACCCAAATCAGTGCAAAAACAGAAAGTTCAATTGTTTTGTTCAAATGTTAGATCGCCAATCGTCAATCACTCCAGTGAACATTCAAGGGTGTAGTTTTCTCATTTAGGGAAGTTTGCAAGTGGGAGGAGTTTATGGAAAACATTGTAATGTTGGTCGCGTAACATATCTATTTATTTAGTAATTAGCGCTTTTCTATATACTCAAAGCGCTTTACACAAATTGGTCGCCAATTAATAACACAGAACGAACTACGAGTGGACCAAGAGCTATCAAGCACAACACTCCGTCTGAGTGATACCACGGCAGCCAATTTGCGCCAGACTGACTCACCCAACATATTACGACAGACTTGCTCACACACATAGGACACACAGGACACAGCGTAATGTAACGACTTCTCCAAGGGGGTCATTATTGTAGCAAAACTATTTGCAAATGCGTGTGGAGAGTTGTGTCTCTGTAAAACGATTTGCAAATGCGTGTGGAGAGTTGTGTCTCTGTAAAACTATTTGCAAATGCGTG
>JAVQIZ010102922.1:0-10091 GCA_036023535.2 Galaxias brevipinnis | reverse complement strand
ATGGAGGGTGCCCACTTGAGAACCCCAATGACATATCTGCTCTCAATCCAAGTCCATTCTAAAATATTGTCTTTTGAAGTGCTCATCTTGGAATATGGCATAATGGATATTATAACATCCTATCCTGTGTATATTGAAATAAAACTACTACCAATCACATTAAGGACATAAGGATTTCCTAGCACAGATCAGTTGCTGACTCAGCATTCAGCTTTGGGAATAACCATTTTATGTATCATAGTACTACAGGTGCACCTCAGACTGATGCTGGGTCTCTTTGTGATGCCTTGTGCTCACAATATACAAGCAAACATGTTAATTGGCAACAGCAGGTGCGTGAACAAACTCTGCGGGGATAACAATGGGTGCTGGAACAGGCTCTAGGACTTTAGGGGAGGCCGAAGGGTCGAATTGGCTCTTCAGTTCCTGGAGAAGCTGCTTAACATTGGACCAAGCAGGGGTCTGTAAACTCCAGTTGTAGAGTCCCCAGTCCACACTGTGTTGTTAAGCCACCTCAGAACATAGAGCACCATTGAATGTTCTGTCCTGAAGGTGGCTGGACGATGATGGAATTCACTGATGATGGAAGACACTGCAGCACAAACCTCTGATAGTCCCCTCTGATAGTTTATACTGCATTTCTGCATGCAGTTCGGGAGCTCACCATTATATATAGCACCTCTTCTTATGCCCCCTCAAAGTTATTTCATTAGCGTGAGGAAGAAGGTTTCAGTGAACCACACATACTGTTTAGGGTTTGCTAATGTTAGTGTGTTTCATAACGAATTAATACTTTTTAAGGGGTGCCTCTGGTATTCTAAATTCATACGTTTTGGTTCTGGAGGTTACTGCGGTAACTAAACTGGTAATGAACGTTTGCTAAGCGCTCGACTTTAGTGGTTGTAGACCACTTATAGTTGTTAGCTAGGTAAACTTGGCATACTGGCTAGCTAAAGTCACAGCAAAGGCAGCTTGAACAAAACTTACTGTTTGCTCGGCTGATCTGGAGGGTGGCTTGGACACAAACAGTATGGGAAATATATTGTTACTGTAAACTTAAATAACGTTCATTGCTGAGCATTTTGTGAAACTTATGTCATTATGTTTCGTCCGCTTTGAATGTGGGAATATTATTTTGAGCTGGGAATGTAAACCGTGAGTTTTGAGGCTTGTTGGTTGGTCATTTGAGAATAGAATAAATAAGTTGAACAAATATTTTGTGCGTGGTTTACTCAATTGCTTAGTAACAATTCATAGTTCATTAGATTATTATTTGTGTTGTTGTTTTAAAATGTATGTATATATTGGGGCCTATTGGCTAATAGAAAGTACCACAGAATGATCACAAGTTAGCAGTGTGGGATAAAAAATATAGCCTAAACTAAACAGATTGAGTAAATTGGGAAACGCAAAAGTTACGAACATTAGTAACACATTACTTTTTTAAGGGAGTAATCGGTAAAGTAACTTAGTTACTGTTACCTCTTTAAAAAAGTAACTAACTAAATACACATTTCCAGTAACTAGCACAACACTGATAATAGCCTACGTGACAGCTAATAATATTTCGATTTAATTTTACACACTGGTCTCAATTTCAAAGTGTTTGTCTAGATTCTTCCTTCTGCCAGCAGAGCCGCGGTTTCTCATCTCTCCAGTTAAGTGCGTATGCATGGGTGAAAGTTTGCATGGAGGACCACACATTTTCACGTCATGTATGTTTTTATAAATCCAAACGTCGGCGTAAAAAGTGGTGTATGCCTTCTTCTGTGCGTACGCAACCTTTATAAAAGAGACCCCAGAGTAGACAAATCAACCAATAAATGCTTGTAAAACAATAGACTACGAGAGACGGATTAAACTAATAAACTTGTTCAGCTCCCCCAGAGCACACTGGTGCACCCAACCGAGAGGGGATTAACCAGTTTAAATTAAAATCATCCGGTTAGCATAGTGAGAAACACAAATAAACCATCCAAGCGTTTCAATAACATTCAACAGGCCATGTTAGGTCTTCTGAGGTTATGATATGCTCATATGTTGTATGTAACACATATTAGACCTAATGTGGCGAAGTGTATTGTTTTGAATGAAGTTATACTAATACTAAATAAATAGCTTTGCATTGATGACTTTGAGCTTGATCATGGCTCTATTTGGATTGTTGACCATATTGGTGCCATGAATAGTTATTGACAGTTTACTTACTTTTTATGAAGGGTGATTGAAGTTTTAAACAGCTTTTAGGAGAAGTAAATTACCTTAAAATCAAATATATTACATGGCCAGGTTTGTATCATTATGTCAAAAATATATTTAAAAAAAGGAAATTCTAAATTGTTGACCAACTTTATAGACTGTATTAAATAGTGTGGTACAACTGTGATCACTTTTGTTTCTTGTTTGTAATAAATACAAAATACTTCTATATTCAATAGTTAGTAACAGTAGTTCTAACAGAAAATCATTGAAGAGTATTCATTTTTTGTCCTTAGATCCTAGGTCTGTGCCTAGCCCTTTTTGGCTTTCTTGAAGTCTTCTACCTGTTGTTGAAGAGGAGTAAGGAAATCCACCATCATATGGTTTTCTTGCTCAGCCCTGTCATGCGCAGCATCACCATGGTAATGACCCGCCCTGATCACACAACCATTGATGTCGTTTTAATTCATTATTTTCTTATATATTTCCCTATCTATTTGTTGTATTTTTTTATTTATTGGTTGATTTATTTATGTCCCTATTTACTTATTGATTGCTTTCCTTCTCTTACCTTTTTAACTTTAAAAATATGTGCCTACTCATTTTGGTCCTATCGCCGGTCAAGAAGTGAATAACCTTAGCTTGCTAGCTAGTAAATGTTATTCACATCAACTGGACTCCCTGGCAAGACCTCGAGTCAGAGTATGAGAACGACCTTGTTTGTAAGTTAATGCATTGTATGGATTGTGCTGCTGCTGGTGATGGGCACTCGCCATGGGAGGGACTGTCTGCTACCCAAAATCTCACTGCCAAGCAGCATGACCTCCAGTGTAGCAAAGCTGGGATAATTGTCCCAAAGACAAAACAAAACAACGCCCTCCTCATCATCTTTGCACTGTATTTCCAGCATGCCACCTCTACTGTGAATCAGGGTTGCCAATTTTGCAACTTTGTCACTAGATTTAACTAGCAACTTTTGAGCCTCAGGAAAATTGCAAGAAATGTATATGAAATCGTAATTTATTCCCATACATGCTGCTCAGACTAGTAATCGCAGTAAATTCCTCCTCTGCCAGCTGCATGGGCGGCTCTCTCCTCCTCTCCCTCTACACTGTGCTCAAAGTGTTTCAGGCAGGAGTGGGAGAGCGAGTTTTTATGATTACATGGACGCTGTTTCTCTCTAGCTCTGGTATATCTACGATATTCTATGGCTGTATTATCAAGAATCTGGCGATACCATATGTATATGCGATTTGATATATCGTGATACTGTGCGCATGGAGATACATTGTGATTTTTTTATATAATCATCAGAAAACTGTTATAGTATGTTGTAAAAAAGGTTTACTTACTTTACATGCATGCCAGAAGAACAGTGGGCTATCCATTTGTTTTTATCGAAGTCCCTGTAACATCCAACATCATAGCACAAGATTTTGTCCAATTTGATCAAAGAAATAACATTTGCCTATATCAGTAAAAAAAACAACTATGCAGTGTTTTCCAGAATTGATACAGTTGGACTTAACATAATTTCACGATACTCAAGTGAAACAATATTTTCTTTTACCTGATATTTCTGACTCCTATGATTCCTTGTACGAATTATTATGGGCACAACTTCCTATGTTAACTGACCAGCAAATTAGCGACTCAACTAGCTAGCAAGCTAATTTAGAAAGATGTGCGATCTTCAGTGGGAGTGTACCAAATCCACCTTAAAACAAGGTGACATTGTTCTGCCCCACCCCTCTACTGTCGTGTTAGTACACTTGAAAAAGTACCAAAAATAACATAGTATTTCTAGCTTCGTAATCGTGCTATTGATTGGTAGGCCATGAAAAACTTGGAGGAGCTCTAAGGCGTATCAGTGCTTACATAGCATCAAAGTAGGTTGTGTATTGAAAATGTTTTTTTGTTTTCAACCCTGGTTAGCAGCTAGCCCAGACGGAATCCTGGATTCCATGGAGCTCTTTCAGATTATATGTTCTCAAGAAAGCATGACATCTCTTGCTGAATTTCTGGGTCAGCCAAATGATGACATCCAATCTTTGGGAGATGGGCATTTTTACATCTTACCAAATTAAAATAATGGGTATTACTGTCAGGTCCAGTTGACAATGATGCGTTTGGGACTGCCCTCTTGCAAGCTTGCAATCTGGACACCCACTAAATACCTAATGTTGGACATCCCTTTTGATTTAGTCAACACACAGACACATCTAATGCGTCTGCAGAATTTCTATCTCCCCTTTGTGTAAATGCTGGAATTACCAAGGTCACTCTACGCTCTGATTGTTAACCCTCAATCCCCCATCACTTCATCCCAGGAATTAAGTATACCAGAATGCCAGAGTCCTGTGTTATGTACTTATCACTGCATCTACAACCATAAGCATCTGAAATAGACTTAATGAGTCCACAAGAAGCAATTGTATCACTGGCTGTGACTGTATGATGTACTTGGTAAGATTTTAAGCTTTTTCTAGTACACTCTGAGCAGTCAATTATACATGTTGTGTTTTTCAAATCTGCCTCTAAATGCCTGTGGCAAAGTAGATCTTATAGTTTCCTTAGGCAGCCATGGAACAAGGGACTTGCACTGCTCTGCCAACAATCTTGCCATTCTGACCCTGTGACACCCCAAAATGCTGACAGAAGTCTGCCATGACCAAGTTTTGGTTTGAGTTTCATTAAGGTAATTCATATTTGGTCTATCATAGGCATTGACACTGTATATGGGCAAACTGTTATGTAAACATAACACATGGGTATGGAAAACAAGAAAGGATAGCCCAGTATACAAAAATGATTTGACATCATCAGTAACAATGCTATCTGAAACAGGTACTTTGGCACTCTCAGTGACACTGGATATGGTAGCAATCTCAGTGTCACTGCAGCTCTGGTTGGAGAGCTTCTTTGAATAATTGTGGTCCTCTAGCTCAAGATCCACCAACTGTGTGAGCATTTCACAATGCGGTGTATTATCTAGCTAATTGCTAATCACGAGTTGGCTACCATCAGATTCGATAAAAAAAATTCTGTAATTTGCGGTGTTTTCTCTCTTGAGGGCTGTTGTAGCCCAACCATAACGTTGGGTTTGGGTTTTCAGTGGTTGGCCCCTTATCAACAAAATTAGAACAGACTTATAGTGTCTTTGGGGGGTTATTCAAAGTTTCTAACAGTCAAACTCATTTACTGTCATCTTCAACCAAGTAAATATTAGGGTGTTTAAATCATGAATAATCTTTACAGTGTTAACAGTATTGAAAACTTAGAGAACTTTGGGCATGATTTTCAGGCTCTTGTACAGTGCCCTGGATTAATATGAAAATCGTTTTGTATTGAATAACTGTTTTGCAATGATAGGACAACACGACTTAGTTCTCCTAAATAAAAACATAGTCAACATTAATTATTCATTGAACCTTTTAATTTTAAATACAAACATTGCAGTGTATGTGTGTTTCCTGCACTCCACGTCTTGAGCTTGATATCGGTCTTCATTTTATACTGCTACGTCACACATGTAGGATGTGCTCTGCCTCAGAACAGTGGTATTCTGTGGTTTTTGTGCTAGCTACTAAATAGTCAAATAAATTCATCGGGGACTACGCTGAGCACTCCCAGGTTCTTATATGATTTTTTCTAAATTTCAGGGTGGAAAAACTCTGCTCATAAGCAACATGTCTTACTGGTATTGCAAAAGCAATTTTAACCGGAAAAACCCATGGAACACCTCTTTGAAAGGCTCCAGAAACACAGAAAACTCCGATATGCTGGTCAGGCTTTGCATTCCTAATTTCTTTTTTCTCTCCAAAGTCGTTTTGGCTTGATGCAGCTCATGCCTCAGATCATCTATGTTTAAAGCCTGGTTTATACTTCTGCGGAGGAGCACGTAAACATCTCTGCGTAGCTTCGCAGAGAAGGGGCTTCTGGGAAAGCGTAGCTCACAGAGGCCCGCTGACGTGTTGACAGGGTGTCCTCCCAAATCCTAACAGCATGTTGCGCGAAGCGTCTTCTCATTGCGTCAAACAATCACTGATTGGTTGAGCAGGGTAGGAAGCAAGTAGATATTCTGTAATATTTTGGCTGTATCCAGACAAATTAAAATGCACATGACACAATGAACTGGAGCCAATAGGCTGATTTTCAATAGCCTTCGAATCATATTAGTGGTTTTCTATGCACTTAGCTTGTACATAGTATAGCCTAAACTGTTTTCTGTATTGTTTGATAAACTGTTTGTGAATATATTGTACAGCACTTTGCTCAGCTCTGCTTGTTTTAAACGTGTTCTATAAATAAACTTGAAATTTGATTTGATATAATAAGATATGAAAAGCAGTGAGCAACGTTCGGTCTCCTTGTTTATACTTTCGCGGGACGTGCACAGGTGTTTCCGTGTCTGTGCTTCTTCTACGTTTGTTTTGTACATTCTGGATTACTGAATGCAACACTAACACGTAGTGGGCCCGTTAAACTTACGTTGAAGTATGTAGGCAAACTACTGTGCGAACGTAGGCGCCAAATGAATGTTTACATTTGCTAACGTGCTCACGCAGAAGTATAAACCAGGCTTGACTCGTAGATCCCTGCAAAAAAAAAAAAAGAGGTGACTTCTAAAAAGCTTTTGCTGTTGGGATGGGGTTCTTGAATGCCTCTTATGAAGATTCGCAGTGCAATGCACACCTCTCCAAAAATGCCCTGTAGCTGCATCTTGTAAATGACATTTAGGAGCTCAACAGGAGAAAGTCCAACTGAGAAAGTGGCACCATAAATCATCTTTAGATGTCGTACTTCCAGGGCTTAATTTGTGCAGGAACTTGCATGAGCTGAGCTCTGGGACCTCTGAGTTCATCTTCAGTCTCAGAGAAACATTTTCTTTTTTCTAGCGGCTCCTCTGTTGGCTCACTGTGAAACTGACTACTTAGTACTTACACCCATTTCATTTGCCACCATGGAGGCTTCCGCCAGAAGAGCCTCCCAGTGATTATGTAGAGCCTGTATCACTTCCTGTAGTGCCTTAATGTGAGCTGCTTCAGTCTCCAGAGAAAGAATACCTGACTGAAGAATGAGGCTTTTATTCTCAATACAATGCGAAACCTTTACCCAGAAAGTGAGCAGGAAGTTTGTCTTGAAAGACATGAAGTTGCTTTGAAAACTATTTGCCTCCGTTTTGGCTTTGTTTGTCAGGCTGCAGATAACAAGAAGCATGTCTAAGGTGTTTATTATAGACTGTAAATTAGTTGCCACTGGTCGAACCGCAGCAATACGCGCACTCCATTGGATGTCTGAAAGGCAGTTCATACCGCAGTCAGTATTTTTCTTGAGAATGGCCCATCACTCTGGACTGGCACTGAACAGATTGTAAAGGCAATTCACAGCCAAAAAAGGTTGATTCTTGTTGGGACAACTGAGCTGCATGTACACCCACAAGATTTAGAGCACCAGGTGAGTATGTTGCCAACGGATTCTTTTGCGATATGTGTGCTCAAACTCCCTTCACCTTCCCTGACATTGGCACCATTATCATAGCCTTGACCACGGCGATCTGCTCTGTTTATACCATGCCCTTCAAATACACTCAAAATCATTTCAGAAATATCACTGCCTGTCTTTAAATTCAAGAAAACACTCCATTATTTCCTGTTCTCCTCTTTCCTGAACTATATCTTTATGTACATATCGCACCAATAATATATTTTGCTCTGTACGAGAAATGTTTGGAGTTGCATCACACATAGTCGAGTAATAGATTGCATCTTCTTTTTCATAAAGTAATGTTTTCAAAACCCTAGAAACTCGTTTTGGCTCTCAGGGCTGAGGTGCTCCTATAACCTTTTGTCCCTCGCTCTCTGTAAGTGCTCACGTAATAGAGGCTAATAATTTAATAATTTAACAGTTCAAGTAGGTATGTAACGTTCATTATGCATATCATCAAGATTAAGGGATTTCCTCCGGAATGGAAGATTCCTAAATGCTAAGAACAGTCCCATCCAAAATCCCTTTTAGAAGTGCTCTGTTTGATCAATTTCTGTCTGAATTTGTCTCTGCAGCTGACTATACCTGTTGCTATTGTTACGGTTTGCTACCTATTTCTTCCATTTCCAGTAACAGTTCTTGTGAGACCCACCATACTCATGCTCTGGTAGTTTGTCATACATTCTCCACCATTTCACTGTTGATATCCTATAGCCATCCTTACTATTCAGGGTGATGGTTTGCTGTGCTCATGAGAAAAGAGAACACATGGAATGCAATATAATGTCTTTACACTTTAAATAATCCAGTCTCTCTGCACCTTTTCTCTTCCATTTGCTGACTTGCTGTGCTGTAAATAGTAGGGGAATGGCTTGCCTTCTTAGTCTGGGGGCATGGTTTTATACAGTTCTGTCTCCTCAACACACCTGTTGGCTAGTCGGCTTCTCTTTCATGGTCTTTTACTTTCTCTGGCCACATTGCTGGATCATCTGAAACCTAATCTTTTTCACTTCA
This sequence comes from Galaxias brevipinnis, assembly GCA_036023535.2. NCBI lineage: Eukaryota > Metazoa > Chordata > Actinopteri > Galaxiiformes > Galaxiidae > Galaxias > Galaxias brevipinnis. The sequence goes on along the minus strand of JAVQIZ010102922.1, from coordinate 1,391 downwards.
AATCCATCCATACTCTTCTTTTCCCTGATTACTTGCTATTTTAATCTCTTTTGTCAATCCTTCACTGGCACTGCTGCTACTCTTTAACACCTCTTCCTCCTCCCTGCTCTCCTCTGCATCAGAGTATGTCTGACAGCTTTTCTACTGAGATGCTGCTTACCTTAGCCTCTGTAGGCACTGGGAAGTGAGTAAACCAGACATTTTAGGTTTAAAGTTCGCCCCTACAAAGGTTACCATGATTAAAAGCTACCACTAAAATTTTAAATTACATTTTTATTGTTTACATATCCAACAGAATGAGTATGTAAATGTGTTTACGTTATCATGTGTCTCAATTTACAATTAAATAATGGTCTAGTTATGGTAATGTTGCAACAAAACAACTACCTCACCTCCTATGTCCACTGTTTCAACTTTCAAATTCAAATCAAATGTATTTATATAGCACATTTAAAAACAACACACGTTGACCGAAGTAGAAACGTGGATATCGTGCTGTCCCCTTTTCATTAAATAAAAAACAAACAATTCTAAATTCTCTCTAAAAAAATGTTGACTAACCATTTAGTATCCTCTCCTCCCCTCTGTCAGGTCCTGGCGGTATGTGTGATCCAGCTGGAGAGAATTAAAGGTTGTCGTTCCTCAATTCTTCTCTTCCTATTTTGGACTCTGGCTGTGGTGTGTTCTCTTGTGCCGCTCAGGTCAAACATTCAGCAGATTCTTGATGAGGTATGTGTTAAGGTAACGCTCGCTAAATGATAAAAACTCATCTTCAGCTATATCTACCGATCACTTGATAGTGTGAAGCGGTACCTTTCCCACAGTTGAGTGCTCAAGCACAGACTCCATGCTGTGCTGGCGAGCACAGCACCGTTACATTGGATTATAACTCAGTTTGAGTTTTAACGTCAGACATCAGCGTGGTTTTTTAGTACGCCTTTATTATCACTAATTCATTTCAGACTGCTGTTGTAGATTTCTGTGCGTGTCCGTCTCGGAGACTGTTGACCCTCAGATTGCTTTCAAACAAAAGACAAGAAAAATACAGATTCTTGTTAATGATGTGGACGTCAATTAATATTTTACCAAAGTTGGTAACTCTGCATAACTAAAGTTCGATTTAAACTTTTAATTGTTAAACAACAATTAAAAACAAAATAAATATAGTTTTTTTTCATAAGATTAACAATTGAAATGCAAATTTAGTTTGGAAGAATCTTTTCAGTGTTTTGAGGTTAGAGACGATAAATTAGATAGTAACAGTAAATTTAATTTCTGTGTGGAGTTTGCGTGTTCTCCCCGTGTTTGCGTCCCGCCCGCGTGGCCCCCCGCGCGCGCGGCACCCGAGAATAGTTAAGCTTAACTCCCTTAACTTTTTCCCATTCATTCTC
>JAVQIZ010102904.1:0-16885 GCA_036023535.2 Galaxias brevipinnis | reverse complement strand
ATCCTCCGGTCCAGCTCGTCGTCCCTCTGCTTGCGCTTTGACAGCATGGTGCCGGGGTCCTGTTGGAACGGAGGGGGAGCTCTTTTCAAAGTGTTCCTAATCTTTATTTAATATGTTTATTTTACCTTTTATCTGCACTGTCCACTTTTTTTGCTGCAACAATGTAAATTTCTCCGCTGTGAGACGAATAAAGGATTTCTGATTCTGAATAGGACCTGTACAGCCAAGACAGTGCTTGACCCTTTTTTTTTGAACGGTTGTAAAGTGGTAAAATTATTAAACTTTAAGCTGAAACAAGACATTTTTAAATTCCTGTAGTCTCATTGCAACAATGTTAGCCATACCAGGCAGCTTTGGGGCTTTAAACACGTGGTTGGAAAGCCAGTCCCTGGTCAGTAAAGTAACTTGGTTATGGAACTAAATTACTTAATAGAATCTAAGTCTAATGCTATATGTTTAAAAACATCATGTTTAGAAGATTACTCCCGAGAACATGAAAAAATTAAACAATCAACTAGGGCTGACACCTTCTGGTCGATTAACCGATTAACTGGTCGACATGTTCTCGGTTGACCAAATTCTCACTGGCCGAATAATCGCTGGTGAGGCATAACAATTTTTAACATGAAACAATTAAACAATCAACCATGAGAGCCAGCTGTGAGCAGGTAAAAAACACTTGTCATGCTTGGTCACAGACACACAAGACAGGTAAGCAGGCAGACATGTAAAACAGACAGACAGACGGGCAGGCAGACAGACAGGCAGGCAGACGGTGGGAATTTCTTGCAGTAAAAAGATACCACTGTGTCCACAGCGATCACACGCACACACAGGCGACCGCACCCTCACATAAACTCAGGCATGCAAAGCCCTGAGATGTAGTCAGGATCAGTCTTTGGGTTGAGTGTCACAGTGAAAGCTATTAGTTCAGCACGCCAACAATCCTAACACTGTCAGTGGGGCAAGAGGACTGGCAAAGCTCCCCCTTCACTGCCTTTCAACCTCTCTCCCTCGATGAATCATGACCACTACAACTAGATGTCTCCATGGTTACACGTTGTTCTATTGTGCTAAAATGACTGCCAGGCTTAGTTCTTTTCCTGAAAAGCAGGACTAGTAGCGTCACATTAAAACCGCTGGGTTCATTTTATTTTTATTCCCTCATTTTGTGGTTAATACAATCAGTATCCCACACACTGTGTGCTGCAGCCTCTCTCTGTCTGCCTTTGGGGGAAGAAAAGCCCAGCGCCTGTCCGGTGCCTCTGGTTGTCCTAGTCACTAACCAGGTTTCAACTGTGAGAGCTGCTGGGACATGACGGGGACAGGGACACCTTCAACCACTGTGTGCCTCAAAACCAATGGCTGTTAATGTGCTCATGAGCTGCAAACGCAGGAACGAGACCACACAAGGTCACACTATAAAACACTTAACTGACAAAACAACCGGGGTTCGTCACTCAGGCTGGGGTTCCAAGATGGCTTACCCATTGCTGACTAGTGTAGTTAGTTGTCACCAGCAACAACCTAAGCAACAGTAGTGCCTATGTATTCTTTTTTTGTAAGTATGGGGCTCAGCACTCTGGTCTTCTCCTAAAGCCCACTGTCTATCCGGCACCCTTTCTTCAATGAAAACCATAGCAAAACATAATGTAAAAAGCATTACTTAACGATAACTACTGCGGTAGTTTCTAAACAATTTTTTTTTTGTGGGTGTGTACCTTTGTGTCTGTACCAGTTGTGTCCTCAGGCATATCAGAGTGTGACAGCCTTCAAAGAACCATTGTACTGAGAAACACCAGCTACAGGTCAACAGGTTTAGACTGCTTTTACTAGCACTCCTTGTGTCTGTATTTGTCATAATGTGGTATGATTTTATGAATATTATGGTGGGGGGATTGTTAGAATGACAGTCACGTTCACCCGAGTGAACACAATACTGAACACTCACTGCTCCATGTTACATACTCATTTTACTTTTTTAACAGTGTGAATAACCCAGAAAATATAGTCTTATCCATGGCTTATCATCTACTAATCCACTCCAAGTGATAACATGTTAGACAGGGCATGACCATGACATTTTGCAAGGCATGTCATATTTTATATTATGTGGGGTGTCATAGACCGTGAATGAAGTCAATGAACATTCGTAGTAGTAGTTGTCAATGTCAATACTGTCAATAGCTTTTGTCGTCCTGTAGTTGCAGCATTTCAATGCCCATCTCCAGCTCGTTTAACCCACATCCTAGTTGACTGGTTAGCGCGCAAGGAACAAACCAGGAAGAAAGCGTAGATTCGTTAATTCAGTCATTAGAGGAATTACTGTTCAGCTGACCCAGAACATTGCAACCAATATTGTAATAATGACTAGGAAGCCTACTGGGTAGGAAACTGCATGCTTGAGTGGGCCTACTATATAACGATAATTTAGATAATTGAACAAGTTGGATTAATGTTGAGCTAACGTTATCAAGCATGCAGGAAGCTATTTGGACGTAGGATGGAAACTAAAGCTAACTCAGGCTAACGTGTTGGCTTGACCCAATTCATGACCAACCTGGGATGAAGTAATTAAGCCATTCACGAAAGTCAAAATAAAGTCAATGCTTTGTTTGTTACTTTAAATTAGAACACGTGTATTTTAATACTTCAAACTGACGGTACTACGGCAAAGAATCTGTAGCTGTAAACAAATAACTGCACTGAAATGTGTCTGATGATTGGCGTTATCCACAAATGAAATCTTTCTTGCCCCGAGTAAAGCTGCTAGACTTTCCTGCCTATGATTATTTACGTTATTCTACACTAGATGGCGCACTTAGACAATAAAACAGCATGTATCCTTTTTAAAATCAGGAAATAGAATACTACTCTCTAGGTTGCTGGTTGCTGAATCAAATTGGTACTAAATATAAATATAAATTATATTATCAGACATTTTCATCTTTCCCTGACCATTGAAAACGTTCTTAGGGTTTTTGAAGTGGGTATATAAGCAGGCTATAAGTCCAACTTCCATTTACACTTATTACCAGCACAAACCTATTTTATTTTTTCTCAGTTTTTACATTAAACTAAGCTACCAACTGGAAAGACTTTGTCTATATATTGCTGTGTGTGTGTGTGTGTGTGTTGGACTGAACAACCTCACATGGATAACAGCTAACCTCACATCGAGACATTGCAACAGTAAAGTTCATTGCAGGACAACTACGCACTAGGCACTAGCACTGCGGATCTGCGCCTTAAGCACATACACCAACTAATGTGGCTGGATGCTCAGCGTTAGGCTGTAATTATAACTTAGTGTTGTGTTCTTTATGGAACTGCAGGCGTGGTCCTGTCCACATATTTGAGGTGTTTCCATCATCATACGATGAGCTTTTTACAAAGCGGTTCCCAACTAAGCTGTAACTGGTCTGGCATGGATCTTCCCTCATCGTTCATAAAAGCCTACTGAAAAAAATAAAAATAAATGGGGGTTATAATCGGGGCCAGTTCAGTTCAGGTACGACATAGCCTACCACTAAAAACACAACAGATTGTGATATTTAGCCTATCCGGAATCAGCTTCTACTCACAAGTTGTCTAAACATACTGAGCCCCCTCCCCACCCCGCACCTTTTTGGGTCACTACCCATTCACCACACCTTCTCTACATCGCACTATAATTAACAGGCTGAAAACAAATATTATTCACTCCTGGATAATTTTTCTGGACAAGGTATTACTGGTTTTAATGATTCACAGAGCTTAGAAATGTTTGATTTATTTTTGCTTTTGGACGGGTTGCCCATTGCAACTTAATACAATTGTATCCATGCTTATTGTGCCCCTTGATCTCGAAGACATGTTATTGTTTCTTTCAGTATTTCCTTTTATTCCCATCTGTTACCATCTGTAAAAGTCATCATGAGTGATCCAGGTAAGAATGTTTATTTAAAATTCTGGTAGTTATTCATAGATTCTAATGTGCAAATGTGCAAATTATTTTTCCTTTCCAACATTGAAATATTTGTTGATACATGTTGATACAGGACATAGTAAGACACAGTATGACACATAATTCATAATTCATGTATCCTCTTGTCCCTTTACAGCAAAGGCGCCAGCGGTAAGTCTGCCCTCTTTTGTAAACAAAGACTGCTTAGTAAACATTAACATATGGTGTCTGGGTGTAACTGTACACACAGTAATTAAGCTGCATCATTTGCATGAGATGTGACATGCATGTACGTCTCTCTTGCCTTTCAGGGCAAGAAAGATGCCAAGGATAAGGCACATCCACCAGGTGCTGATGAGGTAAGCAAGCCATCTGACTGTATCCATGATCTTAGTCTGATAACATAGACTAAGCATCTCAGTAAAACAATCTACACTGTAAAATAAATATACTTTGTAACGGTGCAATCCGTTGATGAATAATGTGTTTTTATATACAAGGTGCCTTTTTATGTATTTGGTAAGTTTGTTAACTGAAACCAAGCCAGACTTGAATGCACACCATTTTGCAAGATAAGGTCGCGAACAACTTCTCTGTGTGACCCTAGAGGGTGATAAAGAACCCAGATGTTTAATTATAAGCCATATTGGCAATAAATCTGAGATATTTAGTTCCAATGCTTTTAACTAGAATGTTATTAAACTAGATTTAACTTATTTTGTTTTGGTCGTTCACAGGGGAAGAAGCATGACAAGGGTAAAGGACATGAGAGCCATCCACCTGGAAAAGGAGGCGACCACCCCGCTCCCGGAAAACCAGCAGGTCGTGGTGGACATAAATAAATAAAATCCTTCTTTGTAAACTTTTTGTCTTAAAACGTACTGTATATGTTGATTGTGAAAAGTTGAATAAAACTCTGGAATTTCAATTGAGACCCTTGTCTTAATTTGGGCCCCTGTGAGTGTAAATCTCTCCAAATTAAGTCTCGTCATGTAAATAATGAGACTGTATGGCAGCTAAACGCATTGTTGTCTGACAGACTGTAAGCAGAAAGTTGCCTTAGGGGGAGAGACACTTAGTCCTCCTGAGAAAACATCCAGCCTAGGTGAATGAATATTGTTTTGGCTACCAGTACAATATTTGAAAGCATGAGAAAGTCAAGGCCGCAAAACTATCCAAAGGCATTAGCAGTTTACTCTGATCGATAGTTGCACACCACCCATATCAACTACTACTTATACTCTGTGCAATTACAATAAAGTTGAATCTAATCTAATCTAATCTAATTTAATCTAATATTTAAACATGGCATTTACTTAAATATGGCCACCTTTCATACGCAGTTAACCTCTGACCTTATTTGTAAAATGGAATCCAAGTGAACAAGTGAAAACACATTTTAGTACATCTCTGTCTCACATCTGATAGTATTTGAGCAAGGCCCTCTCAGACTCTGTTCTGACAGGACTGCAATCAACAGAGCTGAAAAACATATAACACAAGTAGACATCTGTCTCTTGTTTGTTTTTGTTACATTGAAATATTATAGTAGAAGTACTGTGGTTGAATTTTGCACATGCACACAGAAAGAGAATTCTTCACTTACAGCATGCCACTGTGAGCTACCAGCATGAGAGCCAGCATTAATATTATGGTATAATATACAAGTTAATAAAATGGTTAGATCACTCAGATAGGGCCGTTGCAGTCTGACCTGGACCAATGCCAGAAGAATATTTGAGTTGGCTTGTTTGTTGGCATTTTGAAACTGGGCCACGCCTACTGCCTCTGGATGTCTTGTCTCGTGGCAGTCACATTGCTGATGATAACAGTCGCACCCTTTTGTGTCCTGTTCTCTTCCCCCTCCATGCTAGCTCTCTCTCTGTCTGTTCTCTGACATCACAGGGCTGGAACAGACAGTGACGTTTTAGGAGTAGGGACCCCTCGTCAGGTTAGATCTCTCATGGCAAAAATAGTTTATATGACCCTCGTGGGAAAACCACTTCTTTCTTTAAAAAATGTTTACTTTTTACTTTATCTTGATTAAACTGTATTTTCCTTGCAGAATATGTCTTGATACAAAACACTAGATTGCTAATAATATACTCCTAACTTATATGACATACTTTCATGACAATTTCAAAAGATTATCCCAACGAACCTAAGCTTCTGAGCCACATGTGAGGACAATTTGAACTTCTGCTTAAATTTTTTTTGGTTTTACTTCTGCTTTTTTAAGCAGAATGGGAACACATCTGAGCGTCTAATTTAACCAGACAAGGATATTTTCAAGCTTCTTAGCTTAAGTCGTTCACTCTGCATCGGTTCCATGTTACAGGATTTCAGGAACTCAGGTATATACCCTGGTTCCCCCCAACAGGCTAAAAGGTAGTGGGCTTCATTTAGTAGGTGGGGACCAATTAAAGAACTTGTAAAACTGACACAGAACAAAACTTGTTAATTCAAACACGCATGCATGATTAAGGTAGTGTTTTTGACTTTTTGCATCGTGCAAAGTGTTGTATTTGCTGCCAAATGCTGCCTGTTTAAACCTGCCTACATATTTGGGGTGTTTTCTTTTATCTCTGCTTAGAACTATTTACAACACAGCAGTTTTACTGGCCAGGTCTGAATATTCTTGCACTGTCGTGTATAGGCCTGTGCTGGGGAGTGTGCTGGTGAGTGTGAACAGAGACGATCATGGCAACCTGGTCCGTCCAGCCAGCAGCACCAGAACCCACTGATCACATATGAAACAAATGGTACTGAGTAAGAATCGAACGAGAGATTAACATGTAAACGGTTCATTTTAGGACAAGCATCCTTCAGAACAACAGTATTGGTTGAAGGTAGGCTAACCCTGCCCACTTATTTGGTGTCCTGCAGCTAATGGCCAGTCACACCCTGTTTGGATTTTTCTGTGGAATTGGACATTTAAGGACATGATAATAAACCAAACAGTCACCAGTTAGATGAGCCACATAATAGCCTCTGATCAGTCTAACCTGTCTGACCTGTCGTACAACAAACACCAGCCTATTTATTTCACCCCTTCTGCCCTCAAATCTACTCATTCTGACAACTCTCTGGAAAAGGTATGAGCTGTTTTCCTCTCAGTGTGTGAGACATCTAACATTTTATATTTGTGTTTAAGGGTTTGTAGACAGGGTTGCTGCCATGTTAATATTCAAAAGTAATTGTAGGCAGACAGTTTACAATGTTATTTTCTGCCAACAGTTTCACACTGTGATTGCAACAGAAAGAAAACATGTGTGATCAAGGTAGGATTTAAATGGATTTAAAATTCTGGTAGTTATGCATGAACATCTAAAACATTAGAATTACGTCTGACTAAGAGATTGTAAGATTAAAAGATTAAGTTAAGTCTAAATATGTTGTAATAATGTGGTCTTCCTGTTCTATTTCACAGCCACACCCGATGTAAGTGTCTCTTCATTGGGCAACTCTGGAAGAACCACATGACACGTATCATAACTTCATAAAAAAAATATCTAAGTTGCTGCCTTTGGATAATATGGGAAGTCAATTGTTTACTTTTTCTCTATCAGGCTACAGTTGGAGGGGGCGGATGCGGGGTAAGAAGACAAGTCCTTCTGATCTCAAACTGTCAAATTTGTACAAAACCAGAAGTTTATAAATGTTTATGAATGTCTATATGCATGGGAAAAAATGCATTGAAAAGTCTTATCTTACTGGACCAAACCCATTTACCTTTTGGTGTTTTTTCACATGACTGACGAGGTGGAAGCGAGCATCAAATCAGTCGACATCACTCAGCATGCACTGTTGCTTACAATTAACTTGGAAACGCTGTGTAACCAGAGATAGATTGTTATGTACCTAAATCAATGCCTGAAGAGATTTAAAACTGAAACTCGATGTTGCTTCTTTCTTAGGGGAAGAAAATGGCTTGTGGAAAAGGAGGAGAGCATGGCCAAAAGGGAGGAGAGCATGGCCAAAAGGGAGGAGAGCATGGTCATAAAGGAGGAGAGCATGGTCATAAAGGAGGAGAACATGGTCACAAAGGAGGAGAACACGGTCACAAAGGAGGAGAACACGGTCACAAAGGAGGAGAACACGGTCACAAAGGAGGAGATCATTGTCACAAAGGAGGAGAACACGGTCAAAAAGGAGGAGAACACGGTCAAAAAGGAGGAAAGAGCGGATGTGGAGGTGGTGCTGGTGTAGTTTAATGGAAGAGCATCCTTTTTTTGTCAACTGCACATCTTTTAAAAGTGCCAAATAACAGTAAAATGTTTAATAAAAATTATTTGGAGAGAAAACTGGTTTATTCTTTGACATCCATTAGTATATTGGACTTATTGCTTAGGCTTAAGACTCTCATTCTCATCTGGTTCATCAACCTGTCATAATTAAGGCCCTCAGGTTACCAGTAATTAAAGTGCAAATTACCGCAAGGTTTCCTTGAACAAAAGACTAAACCCTACCCTGCTAGGTGTGTATGGGCAAACACACCATTTCCAACTGCAATATTCTCTAGCATCAACATAAAAAAAATGAATAGAAATACATCATAAAACTTTTCTGAACTCATCTCTAACTTTGCAAAATGTAAAACAAACATAATTATTATTATAAACAGTCAGCATTTTAAAACACATGTTGTTTCACTGTAAAGTAGCTCCCCTTATACAAAGAACCGGGAACACCTCTCATTACAATGGAATGAGACACCAACAAACACACAGTATAGACATAAGGCAGGTTCACACCTCAGCACCAGACTGGACTGGCCTGGTTGCTCAACCTTTACGACTGCTGGAGACTGGAGACATGCAGCTGCAACAGGAAAAAACTAGAATGAAATGAGCATAATACTGGTTTGGTTCTGTAAAGCAGTTTGAAAAGATTGGAGGGACAAATGCTTCTTCCCTTTATATTGAGGTCATCCTCTGCAGCTTTGACTCGCAGTTTAAGTGAAGGTAGAGTTTCACACAGGTAGTAGCCGTTGGCTTTGAGACAGAAAAATCACACCCCTATCCTCCTGATAGTGATCATAACAACAACAAGAGTTAAGGGGGGCGGTGAACACAATAAATCTGCTTTAGTGTATAATTCCTTTTTTTATATATCGAAAGGAATGGGATTCCAGAACGAACAGTCAAGACTATCATGTTTTGTGCAAGTTGAGGCTACAGCCCAGAGCTCATAAAAAGTAGATCACGTCCTCAAGAACAAATTGTCTCTCATGATCTAACGTTGTCAGGAAGTGATATGTAAAGTGAAGTGTAATTTCGATGCTAAACTAATAAAACATAAATCATAACCCATTATTAGGGTGTGTTGGCCTGTGTGTCTGTATGTGTACTAGGCCTGGCCAAACTGCCAAACCAGTTGATTTCAGAATGCAGCTCATAACACAGCACACCACTGAAACATTGCAGGGCAGTAGGTTCCAGTGGTGAAATACATGGACCTTCCTTGCTATTTAACCCCCCCCCCCACACACATACACACAAAAAGTGTATATTTAGACTTCTAGTGGCATTGTATTGGGAGTTTATAATAGGGGTATATGTGATAATTGTTATCTTTCTGACTGCCTGAGCATAGTCTGGTCTTGAGCTCTGCCACTTCATTATAGTTTGGTTTTTCTCTGATACGGTCGAAAGAATTTTAAATGCCCCGATGCCCTTTTCAAATGTCTGCCCCAAAACACAAATATAACATTTGAAAATACAAAGGCCATCAACATACGCATGTACAAACATGGTTGAAAAGTCTGGAGGATGTCGTAGTTACATACGCAGTTACAATATTGACCTTTGCTACCAATAAATGGGCTTGCAGCGCCCCCTTCTGGTTTTAATATTGGATCATTATATTGATGCTGTATGAGATTATTCTTCATCACAAACACGAGACTTCTACAGAAAAGATTATCCTTAAAGAAGGATTGAAGTGCTTGCACCTCAGCTTCAATGAAGGCCATAGCTTAAAACAGAGTTGGTGCATGTTACTCAACGGAAAGTTAATTAAAAGGAGACACAAAAAGAACATTCTCCATCAACAGTACGTTATTTATTCCATTGTGATAGAAAAGTGATTTACAGCGTAACACTAATATTTCAATTAGTGTTTATTTTAAAAAAACACTGACATTCTTTAGTACAATTATTATTAGACAAATTAGAAGCACAACTATTTTGAGACACACTTTTGTATTGCAAGGTTAATATTTAGTTGCCCTGTAGCAACACTGTTGAGGACATAACTACATTTGAAGCAACGACAGACTATAGAACTAGACCGTAGAACTAAATTGTAAACATAAAACTTACACTTTCTAGGGACCAACCTTTTCTGTGTGACTGCTTTGAAAAACAGGGCTATGAAGGCAGAGTTAGTTCAGTCTTAACAACTGATCAGAAACTCTATGACAAATATAGGGAGTTTTAGGCACATAAGGGGAGGGGCTTTTCTAGGTGATTGACAGACAACAGACACAGAAAGGAGAGGTTTCCAGTTTTATCGTAGTCCCGTTTCTTCAAGGCTCAGTGGAAGGCGGGAATGGGGTTCTATAGAGACAGCGAGAGACAGACAGTACTGTGAAATACATTGTCTGTCTGTCTACAGTTTCCATCTTTATTGTCAATATCAGTCAGTAAATATTATTATTAATAATAATAATAATAATAATAATAATAATAATAATAATAATAATAATTAATTTTATTTAGTTTTTAGCCCTTTTCTAGAGACTCATCGCGCTATACACAAATTGGTTGCCAATTAATAACACAGAACGAACAACGAATGGACAGACAGCGATCAAACACAACACAACAAATATTGTTCATATTGCTACATACCTTTCAGCCATGGCAGTGTCCTTCTAGAACAATCCATTAACCTGTTCTGTCTCAGGGTCCAGGTCGATGTCATAGAAACAGGGCCTGGTGGGCAGACCTGGGATGGTGGGCATCTTAGAAAAAACACAAACACACACAAACGCGTTCCATATTAAGTTTTTAAGATTCATTTTGATTTCCAATTTGAAAACCAAACTGTGTTCTGGTGTGACTGTGATTGAACCAAAGTAGTGAAGTTGAAAATAATAATGATGTTGACGCTATATTATAATAATGATAATAATAACACTGTTCACAAGCCAGTTACCGTGCCAACTAGGGGGTAGAGGAATCCAGCTCCAACACTAGCGCGGATGTCTCTGATTGGCAGAATGAATCCAGTGGGTACGCCCTTCTTGTCGGCCTCGTGGGACAATGAAAGGTGGGTCTTGGCCATGCATATCGGCAGGTTTCCAAAGCCCTGAAAGCACACACACACACACACACACACACACACACACACACACACACACAAGTTGCCAACCATAACAATACGTTTCATTGTTCCTGCAGAACCAGTTGTTTCTTTGACTGGGATACAAAGATTAATGGATTGTTTTCAAAACAAATCAATCAGTTTCTGTAACAACACAAAAGTGGTGTGATACATTCCAAAAAAAGTGAATGAGTAAACAAAGTAAGGTGAATAATGGGCAAGAGTGCCCCCTAGTGTGGAACACCGTTTTACCTGCTTGGTGTAGAGCGCCACCTTGTGTTGGGCATCAGGAAGCAGCTCAATGTCATCAGCGCCATAGATTTTCTGAGCAATGATTCGGATTTTATCGGCAATGGGCAACTGAACATCAACAAAGACAGAAACAGACACAGAGACAAATTCATTTATTTCACTGGAATTATACAATCCCTCTTATACCCTGGACAAACTATGTCAGGGGTTAATGGCAGAGGCCAACAAATGAACACCAGAAAAGACTAAAGACAGGAAGTGGGAGAAACTGAAGCAGCTCCAAGACAAAGAGATTGAATATCTAGGAAATCTAAACTGGGGTTAACCGCAGCGATTCAACATGAACAATCCTGACGATTATGATGCGCAGGATAGTGGTGTCCTTGTGGGTAGGACTGCTGGTGACCAAAAAGGTCATGAGTTCAAATCCCACCTGTGAACACCACCACTAGTGAGCCCTTGAGCAAGACATTCAAGCCCAAGTTGCTCTATGGGGACTGTCCCTGTAGGTTGCTTACAATGTCGGATTAAAGAGTCTCCTTTAATGTAATGTAATAAAGAGAAAGGGTAAGTACCTCCACATCGTAGAGGAGCTTGAAGTTGTTGGGCTCCTCTGACGCTCTCTGAACCGCCCGGCCCAATTCCACAGCACCGGCACCCCCGTCCGCCCAGTGGGAGCTGCGTACCGCGTCAAACGCCCCCGCTGCCTTGGCCAGGGTGCAGATCAGCTCCAGCTCATTTTCGGTGTCCGTTCTAAGTAATGGTCACCAAGCACATACACAAACACTCACATTGTGACTGCGACTCAACTTCCTTAACTAGCACAGGTTAAACATTTATTGTTTTAAAGTTAATGGTTAAAGAAATCACACAGCTGCCTTGTATAATCCTCATCCTCATCCCCCAGGGCGGTCAAGTCTTACTTGAAGGCGTTGACGGCGACCACCACCGGAACACCAAATGCCTTCGCGTTCTCCACCTGCTTTCTCATGTTGTTGCATCCCTTTTCCAGCAGCTCCAAGTTCTACACACACACACACACACATCAGGAGGAGGACGTGACTGGGACAGGAAACAGGGTGTATGGAGGGGCAGTCTTACCTCCTCTATGTATTCCTTGGGAAGTGGCATCCCTGCTGTGACCTGAACACCAGATAGACAGACAGGGGTACACAAACCATGCATTTATCAGTTTATCACTCTGCACTGGGCAACACCTGAAATGTACAATGAACAATGAACACATCAAAAAGATGAAAATAAAAAATAAAAGAAAATTAAGTATGGCAAGGACTTCAGTTAAAATAAATCATTGAAGTACAGTTTATCAAAAATACAGCATTATAACTTGAACTTAAAATGTTAATTGTTTTTGTGTGGCCCTTTCACGCGACGTTTGGATCTAGAATTAAGGGAGCCGTTTTAGACCCACTAAATGGTTTTAGTTGTGTAAAGCACGTTGAACTGCCTTTGTATATGAAATATGCTAAACAAATAAATTTGATTTGATTTGATTAAAGTGTTCCCTCACCGTTGGTCCTCCCCCATGCATCTTCAGGGCTCGCACCGTGGCAACCAGAACCACAACATGGGGTCTCAGGCCAGAGTAACGGCACTTAATGTTGAAGAACTTCTCCATGCCGATGTCAGCGCCAAACCCAGCCTCGGTTACTATAAAAGAGACAGAACCAGTCAGAACCCTTTAGCAAACTAAAGACAGAACCAAACCTGTGGGCTTAAAAGCTTTGTTTGCAAACTGATAGGGAAAACATGTTTTTCTCTATTAGGATCACAACATTCTTTGACATCAGAATAAGCTATTGAAGAACAATGACTGGTGGCCAAAGTCAACTTAAGCATAACGTCAGCTCCACACACCTACATAGCCGTCTGGACCAACCAACTTCAGGGCAATCTTGTCAGCTAGGATGGAGGAGTTGCCGTGGGCGATGTTGGCAAAGGGGCCGGCATGGACAAATACAGGGGTCCCCTAGAGGTCAAATAGGGAATGGTAATGTAGAGAAAGGTTTAAACGCTTACTAAATGCATATCTCTCTCTGAGTAGCCATCCACTTTGGAGCGTAAAGTAGTACTAGCAATACGGGACTTTAGTGACAGTGGGGAAAAGTATGTTTGTGTGTAACACCCACCTCCAGAGTTTGCATCAGGTTGGGCTTGATGGCGTCCCTCATGAGAACAGTCAGAGCTCCACTAACTCCCTGCGCACATGCGCACACACACACACGCACGATTAGAATAAAAAAAGGTTTACACACTGACCACAGCCTCTGATAATCCAGTGTTACTGGTGAAATACGTATTACAGGTCAGAGGTCATGGGTTAAATACTAACCGGGCCCAAAGTGCTAATAGGATCAGGGTCTCTAATGTGATTATCGAGTTAGGTATTGGGGTTCAAAAGGTCAGGGCTTAAGTATTTACCAGGCCATCGATACCATTAGGGTCTCAACCGTGTCTTTTCAGCTCTGAGGGTTCAAAGGGCTGAAGTTAGGTACTGACCAGGTCCTCGGTGGTAATAGGCACTCCACTGCGATTAGTGGCCACCACCATCTTAGCCAGTCGCTGCCTCATGTCCTCCAGGCTGCTGGTCAGGGCCAACACGGCCATAATCTCACTGGCCACCGTAATGTCAAACTGGGCCTGCAGAGAGCAGCAAAAATAACAGGTGAAAAAGTTAACTTATTTCTATGTTATTTCACAGATCCCTCTTGAATAAATTTGACAGCGTTAGGATTGATTCCTCAGCTTATTATTATTTTTTTTTTTAAGTATATGAACTGCTCTGGTAACATGCCTCTCTGGTGTGACCCTTCTCTGTGGGAGCCTGGCCGATTGTGATCTTCCTCAGGAAGCGATCGTTTGTGTCCAACACTGTAAGGACAAAACAGTTCAGTTTGCATACAAAGTGTGTGCAAAAGAGGTACTGTTTACACCGCAATAGTAGATGACAAACATCAATGGTGTTTCCTCTATGGTAAGAACTGCTGATGTGATGTACACCAGGGTCCAAGCACCTTGAGGGGATTGACAACAAACAAGAGAAACTGGCTCTTGAAAAAACTAAATAAAAAGGATGAACTTGCAGACTCTGCCTGCCTAAATTTAGTAACAGTTAACTTACAATTGTTAGGAATACAACAGGTATAGCTGTTACTATAGCACCATGTAGTTTAACTTAGATGTTGTTATAGTGCAAGTTGATAATGAGTCAATAATAATGCTATTCAGGGTTCGAGTTATGTGGGAGCCAGTGGGAGCTGAGCTCCCATAAGGAGGGTCTGAGCTCCAATGAAAGCAGTAAAGACATACATCTGTGGGGGTCACCAATACAGTGCACCGGTTAAGCTATTATTTATTTATCTCTGCCACTAACGTTAGAGACCTCCCACAAAGCTCAAATTATAACTCGAACCCTGATGCTATTTGTTAAAAAGGCAGTGTACCTCTCTGCCAGGTGATGGTCTAATACTACAGTACAGGTATAGCTGTTGCTATAGTACCATGTCGTTTAAGTTGGACGTTGCAATAGTAGTGCAAGTTGATAACGAGTCAATAATAATGCTATTAGGTAAAAAGGCAGTGTACCTCTCTGCCATGTGATGGTAGCGGGGTCCATGTCTAGTCTGGCAAAGCGGTTTATCTCCTCCTCAGTCAGAGTGTTGGGGTCAGTCTTCTCTATTCCCAGTTTCTGTATACACACACACACACACACACACACACACACGTTTACACTATACTCTTTTCTCTATTAAAATAGAATGTGTGTATACATATCTACAACCCATTGTCTTATCTGTATCCATACATTTGCTGAAACTGGCAACAAACAGTGTGTGTGTGTGTGTGTGTGTTTAGTACCTTTAGTCTGTTGATCTGGATAGGAGAGAACTTCCTTTCACCTCCACTGACGGGAACCAGTCTATTATACAAAGCCTGAAGGAGAGACACACACACACACACACACACACACTGTCAACCACATGGCCATTTCAGACAACCTCTCGTCACCATACACCGCAACTATATCTAATTACAATTCAAGATTCATAAGATGAAAAAAATACAACTAGACTGGTTAACATGGGGACTTGAGTAGTACCTTGTCAGTCTGTGTGGTCTCGTGGAACATGCGTGCGTCGATGGCAGCAGCCACCAGGTTATTGGCAGCCGTGATGGCATGAATGTCCCCAGTCAGGTGGAGGTTGAACTGGAGAGCGCGGGATGGGCAACACGATTGTATGTGATAATATAACATAATCACATGACGACTAACTGAAATAGTTTGATTTGACACGTTGAACACAACATTAAAATAAGCATTCATTGTTTATATTAAAAGGGCAAGTGGACTACCTCTTCCATTGGGATGACCTGGGAGTATCCTCCTCCAGCTGCACCACCTGAGAACACAATCCCAGATTACATTGAATTAGCCTACAGACAGTAACACAACAACCCATAACACTGTCTGCAGGCTAATTCAATGTAACACAGCTCAATCTAACACTATTAAAACATTAGGGGCTACAATTTCTGTCATTATCATTTTTAAATTTACAATCCAGGCTGAAAGAGTTAAAATATGTCATAAGTAATACGTCAACAGCGTGGTGGGAGCTGACCTTTGATCCCGAAGGTGGGTCCCTGGGATGGCTGTCGGACGCAGGCAAAGACGTTGAGTTTCATGTGGGCGCCGAGAGCCTGCACCAGGCCGACGGTGGTGGTGCTCTTGCCTTCACCGAGCGGTGTAGGAGTGATCCTAGACAACAACAAAAAGTGTAAAACAAACAAACATATACACACGATTCCACAACATCTTCCAGACAATATAAAACTACAGCACGATGTGGAAATGTTATACAAAAATACATAATAATTTATTAACTTTGTACATAAAAGCAGCTGTGCTATGATAACATCATGCTAAGAAATGAAACAAGCCTCAAAATAATCATATCAAAATAACCAGGAATTTCAAATATTTAAAAAAACAGATAAGGCAGACACACTTTCCCACATAGTAAAAGAGAGAGGAATGAGAAAGAGAGAGCGCGCACCCGGTAACCACCACGTATTTGCCATCTGGCTGTGCTTGCAGGCGTTTCATGGTGTGCAGCTGCACCTTGGCCTTGGCCTTTCCATACAGCTCCACCTCGTCAGACAGCAGCCCCACCTCCCGCGCCAAGCGATCGATGGGCTTGGGAATGCAGGAACGAGATATCACGATGTCACTGAGAGGGACAGACACACACACACACACACACACACACACACACACACACACACACACACACACACACACACACACACACACACACACACACACACACACACACA
>JAVQIZ010102844.1:0-44083 GCA_036023535.2 Galaxias brevipinnis | reverse complement strand
GATCACTATGCCTTATCTACTAAAATAGTTCGGTGTTTAGTGTTTCCAACTTTGTCTGTTGCACACTGTGTTTTTAGGTTCATACCTTTATATAGGAGTTCTACTAGAATAGGTTTACGCGTTTAATGTTCAATAAACAATTTATTTTCTCCAAACTGCCTGGATCTGCAGCACCTCTATGCACCCTCTGTCTGAAATGCGCCGTTTTAGCTCCTGTCTCTTTAAGGTCCCCCCCTCCCGACGAGCCCAGTCTGCTCTGATTGGTCAGTTACCTTTGCGCTTACCTAAACAGCGTTTTCTCGACTTAGCAAAACCACAGAGCCTCCGCTCTGACTGGCTCTTGTTGAGGGCGTGCCAAACATTATTCAAATGTGTGACTTAGTGACGTAGATAAGTTACGGAAGAAAACGCCGGACTACAAACGAGGCGTTTCAGGCAGTTAAGTAGCAGTGTTTTCTGTGAGAGAGTAGCTCCCTTTGGCGTGGACTATGGGATTTGTAACCTTTCAGACCTTTTACATGCACAAAAAGCTATATAACATACTAAAGGAAAGGGAAAACCCCAAAAAGCATAATAGGGCCCCTTTAAAACCACCTGCCTAATATTGTGTAGGTCCCCCTCGTGCGACCAAAACAGCTCTGACCCGTCGAGGCATGGACTCCACAAGACTTCTGAAGGTGTCCTGTGGTATCTGACACCAAGACGTTAGCAGCAGATCCTTGAAGTCCTTTAAGTTGCGACGTGGGGCCTCCAAGGATCGGACTTGCTGTTCCAGTACATCCTACAGATGCTCAATCGTATTGAGATCTAGGGAATTTGGAGGCCAAGTCAATACCTTGAACTTTGTCATGTTCCTCAACCCATTCCTGAACAATTTTTTCAGTGTGGCAGGGGGTACCAGTTGTAGGCGCTTTTGGCAGTAAACGGGTCAGCATGAGCACTGTGACCGGTCTGTGCCTACGCAGCCCCATGCGCAGCAAGCTGCGATGCACTGTGTTCTGACACCTCTCTACCAAAGCCAGCATTAAGCTTTTCAGCAATTTGTGCCACAGTAGCTCTTCTGTAGGATCAGACCAGACAGGCTAGCTTTCGCTCCCCACACGCATCAATGAGGCTTGGGTACCCATGACCCAGTCAGCGGTCCACCGGTTGTTCTTCCTTGGCCCACTTTTGGTAGGTACTAACCACTGCATATCAGGAACACCCCACAAGTCCTGCAGTTTTGGAGATTCTCTGACCCAGTCGTGTAGCCATCACAATCTGGCCCTTCAGCGTCAAAGTCGCTCAGATCCTTACACTTGCCCATTTTTCCTGCTTTCAACACATCAACTTCAAGAACTGACTGTTCCCTTACTGCTTAAAATATCCCACCCCTTGAGAGGTGTCATTGTAACAAGATGATCAGTGTTATTCACTTTATCTGTTGTGGTGGTTTTAATGTTTTGGCTGATTGATGTATATAGAAGCAACAAGTGCCGCTGCATCTGCAGGCAGCCTTTCAGAAAACAGCCAGCCAATTTATCCAGCCCTGAAGTTTGTTGTTTGTTTATATAATTCAGTGCTTATAAGACAATCTTGAGCTAGTTTCCTTTCAGAAGTCCCCCCGCCACCACCCCACAGGTTCCAGAATTATGTCCCCACAATGTCTAAACCAAACCTATGCCCCTGGACTGAGCCCACATTAAGCCCAAATCATGCTATAGGGCCTACCTTTTCAAAACCTCAGGATCCCAAAAAACTGACCGAATTTACCGATATATAATAACAAGGAAAAGGGAAGGCATGATTCTCAACCAATTTGACCCATATCCACTCATTATTGTTATGGATGGATAGATACATCTGAAACAACTAAATCACCAGTTAGGACAGAATTATAAGTCACTGGCCCTTTTTCAAGCATGCAGCTGAATGTAAATAATGTTTGGAAAGGTACACTTTCACAAATTACGTTTACTTGATTCTTACGTTTGACTTTGAGCACCAATAGCTAAACTATTGGTGCAAAATAACTTGATTTTGCACCAATAGCTATGATTGTGGCAAAACATATAGCATCAGACAAGGCATGTAAATAGTTAACCTGCTGAAAATCGGTGGATGTGGACGCTTTAGATAAACAACCAATGACCACAAAGGTGATTATAAATTATTAAAAAAGTGGTTTGTTTTTTATTTAATAAATTACATCTTAAATTTAATATTGTATGACTTTTCACATCAGGTGTCCACTGATCCACACAATTGTTTGAGTTAATTAGAGTTTTATCATTATATTTATCAACACTTACAGTAAAAATGTCCTATGTAACCTGAAGTTACTTCCACCAGTCATACATTTGTGTATGAAAATGCATACATACAGCCCCATTCAGTAAGATACCAGAGCCACCATCTGTTTAAATGTGGTGGATCCTGAAATGATTTGATCTTCTTTACATTATACGTGAATAATGAATTAATGCAGTAGTTTGTCAAGCAAAGTGAAATACACAGGTAACAGATTTACCAACAAATCAAAATTTATTATTTGTTGTTTAAGTGAGAGAAGATCTTGTTTGAAATGTATGTTGAAAATGTTTTAGCATGACTTTGTGGTTTGTGTCATGTGGGGGTAGGGGTGAACTAAGGGTACTAGAGTAGAGTCTACAATGTATCCTACCTGTACAATAATAATAATAATAATAATAATAATGATACTGTACACATTCAACTGTACAATGTGTTATTTATATTTACAGCGACCACGTTAAGGAAAGAGGCAGTACCTGAGTGCCGAGTTCAATTAGCCTAAAACCCCTTCAACATGGCAAAAACCAATCCATCCCACCAATGTTATTAACTCTACAATTAATAAAATACAATTTAGCAAATTGGTTTGTACCCCAGGGTAAATATAAATATTTATGAACTATTACCTGTGTTCACAAGTCAATCAAAAAGTCCATAAACTAAATAATAATAATAATAATAATAAAATAATACCATAATAATATTGAGAGGATCCAAAACAAAATTGTAATTTACAACTTACTTGAGTATGAGAATGGCTAAAGTTCACAAATAAAAAATTTTCTAGGCAATTTGTTTAACAACTTCTGTGTGAGGTAGGCAGCAAACATCTGATTTGGGCAAATTAAGAAACAATGTGAAGCATGAAGCATTTTGGGAGACCCAGCTCTACCTGTGTGGAGTGGTGGGAGGTGGAAGGGGCTCAAGGTAAACAACCTGGCAACTTTTCATAAACTATTCAGCTGAAAAGCTATAGACAAAAGACAAGGTCATTTACTGTATGTAAGCAATTTAGCCAACAGCCTTCACTTTTCCGTACAACTCACAGTAAAACACACACACTCACACACACACACACACACACACACACACACACACACAGACACACACACTGTACATAAAAACATATTGACCATTTCAAATACCATTCAATAGCACATACGATAAAACACCAATAAAAACACATTTCTTACAGCATGTGCAGCATATTCTCCCAGAAGGTACTGTAAAACAATAAATAAGAAATTAATACAAACAGTTAAATAACAATCATTGTCTCCATCACAGATCACTGTTCAAGTCAAATTGAACTGTCAGCCTGTTTTCTAATGTGTAGAAATGCTAGCCTCCTCATGAGTCCTTTTTGTATCCTCTGTGCTGTGAAAGAATCAGCTTGCTGGCAAACATGCTCCTCCTGAAACAGTGCCCTCCAGAGGCTCAACACAAATAAATAAAACCACAAGCCTACTTTCTTTGGAGCATTTGCATTACATTATTCCCCTTCCATTGGAATTGTTTGAATATAAAGACATCCAAGGACAGCGTTCGCAACTCTCATCTTAGGCCAAAATCAAGAGGAATGTACTGTTCTTTTTCCTAATCATTGCTCTCATCTGTCTCACTTGCTTGAGGTGCTGGATACTTTGAATAGTTTAAACATTACAGTTTGAGCTTTGGGTTTAGTGTGTCCAGCAGCTTCTTGTCCTGGCCCATTTCACGACAGTGGAGTCTGAGTAGGCTGGAGAGTAGTCACGCCTTGTAGCAGTTGCCTTGAGTGGTAAGTGCTAGCTGGCCATTAGGGGCCACCTCGTTAGCCTCGTCCTCAAGCAAGCCAGACACGTCTGCATTGGGGATGCTGTCGTGGTAACTGCTGAAGCTGATGTTATCCTCCTTCAGCTCTATTGTCCAGAACGGGGCGTTGAGCTTTCGGTTCTGGTACTCTCTGTAGGTATAAACCCCTCCCACAAAGCCCAGGAGGAGCAGCACCACCAGGATGATGACAGCCAGAATGATGATGTTAAACTGAGTCCAGGACACCTCGGTCAAAGCAGCTGTGGTGTTGTCAGTAGGACTGCCCAAGCTGGTCTGAAGGGCCTGGGTGGTGGTCGCTATCAGGAGTGTGCTGGAGTTGGTGGCTGGACTAGTGCTGGCTAAAGTGGAGGAGGAGGGACTCTTGCTGGTGCTGGGGGTGGCGGTGGCAGGGGAGGATGTCCTGGATTCAGGGATCTCTGTTGCAGTCATGTTTGCTGGTGTAGGAATGTTCCTAGATGCTATAGAGGATTACCAATGTTACTATTAGACAGAAAATATCCATGTAAGCAGGTACTACAGATACAAAATGTTAATGAATTAATTATAGGGATTGAACAAGAATTCACTGTGTATTTTAGTCTCTACCTATATCTATCTGTGCTTACCTGGACGGGTGCAGTTGTGATAGTGGGCGTCCCCTACAAACCCAGGGGCGCACAGCTGGCATTGACGCCCTGTGGTATTGTTGATGCAGCTGAGGCACTGACCACTCTCAGAATGGCACATCTGGGCTGGGCCCTTGGGGTCTGCATTCCCACTGCAGTTGCAGGGTATGCATGCCCCAGCCGCTAGGTGGAAGCCGGCGCTGCAGTCTTTGCAATTTGAACCACTATACTGGGGAAGGCACTGGTCACACACTGGAAACCCATCAGAGTCTAAGGTGAAAAAACAACAAAAAATATAACCACTTTTAAGAATTTCTCAAGACATTCTAGCCTACCCTGTTCACTGCCAGCAGCTTGGCTCAAGATACCCAAACAGGAGTAGCAGGTTCAAACAGTAAACGAGGACATTGTAAGCCACTCCACATACTGTTAAAGGGGCATGACTTCAAGGAGATACTGTGGAAAACATACACCATTCAGTTTTTTTCTTTAGTGTAAAGCGATAATGTGACCGTTTTAACTGTAAAACCAGAATATTACACAGGCAGAGCACACATCATGGTCTAACTTTACAGCCAAACGTATCAGTACACAATTACTCTTCATTATCATCAAATAAATGCTCTCTCCAGGGTGGCTTTCCAATGCAGCCTCCGGTCCTCAGTAATATGATGCCACAACTCACTGCGTCACTCCCTATACTATCCAATTGTACAGTGAGGCTGCACTGCGCTGGTCTCCCTGTGGGCACCTTCCACTAAACAGGGCAGTCTAATGTTCTGATGAGAGTCATCGGTAATGGGTCTCTGTGTCATTAGAGAGGCTTTGAAGATAGATTTAGTGTCCTCCTGAGTAATGAAGACAAAACAGCTTTTTCTTGATTGACAGCCTCTATATGCAGGATGCAGTCTTCATGGTACTAGAGCACTTAGCTCTGAATCATTTAGACAGATGCCTGCTTTTATCCCATATTCTAACCGAATGCCCCAGATTAAAGTGTGAATCCACTGAAGTCACACAATAAGGTCTATTAAACGCTCAGTACGGACGGTCACTGAAGATTCCTGGGGAGAGAGGAAAGGCAGCTGAGCCCATGCGTTATATCACCAGGAGGAAACATGACCCAGTCAGTACCGGGGCAAAGAACATTTACAGTGAGCCTGACCTGCTTATCTACCCATCCTCCACTGCTGCACAACACTCAAACACTGGTGGGCTGGCTGTCGCACAGAGCCAGACTGCGCAGTGGTGCACACGCGCACACACATGTTTGTGCACACTCTCAGTCAATGTTTAATTAGCCTTAGGATGAATGAACCAGCAGCCAGCACGTACAATTGAGAAAAAACAGGCAGTGTGCATGGATCATTTAGTATGTGTGACCCACATACTACAGGCGCGCCGGCACTCTTTTTAACCCCTTCTCCTTCTTCCCTCTATTATTCACAATTGCGTGTGTTGTTGTTGGTGAATCCATCAATTTGGAAGACATCTAAACAGTCTTAACATGATACTGCATTGTAGCATTCATCATTTGTCACTGTGTTGCCAGGGCAACCATTGGCTGCGACTGGTAGTTCAGCCGACTGAGTATTGCCAATACGCTTGGTGCAGCATCCTCCACAACCACAAATCCACTTATATAAGAGGGCCTCTTATAGAGCAAAATACCCATTTCTGGTAGCTTTCTTTACGCAATACGGCCTCCGCCACAGTGGCATGTCTGGCTCTGAGAAGCCAACCCCATCCCCCAGTCTGTTGCTGCCTGACTTGCTGTGAAGTGGTCCAGCTGTGCCCATGTGTGTTCCATGCTCAGCTCAACCTAGTTTGCGTCCCTGCTCCCTCTCAATGCCTTGTGCGCCGTGACGCTGCACAGCCCCCCGTGGGCCCTGCTGGGCAAACACAACCTGACAGCCCCTCTGCCACTCCACATGGCTGTTGCCAGGCTGCACAGGACCAATCGGGTGCCATCAGGACGTCACATGGCTGCCACTGATTGGCCCCGTCAGGGGGAGTGAGAGGTGAGGGAAAGTGACAAGGTCTCAATCCACGTATGATGCCTCGGCATAACCCTGAGCTGCTGACCTGTGAGTTTGGAAAGCCAACAAGTTTGCCTATCACTTAACACACAGAACAAATGCGTCTGCATGTCCAAGCACACTAGCTTACTATTAACTGGAAAATCAACATAGAAATGGTGCTGTCTTGCAAGCATTATCACATCTTGTATTGACAGCCAAAGAGATTCAGCAGAAACTAAAGTCCTGTAATTTCGAGGCCAACACACCAATTCACCACAGAATCAAAGGAATCATTATGTTTATCTACCACAGCCACACTTTTTTATTTTATTTATTAAGATTTATAACAGGGTCGTGTTGTGGTACAGGGTCATTGTATGGAGGGTCAACAGCTGATATTCAGACTGCTGCAATCCCACTGAAGGCATCCTAAGGGATCCTGTTCGAAGCACTCGGTTCCTCCTGTGGACGTTTCCCCCTCCTTTATTACTCCTCCTCTAGCTCCAAATATCTAGATACTCTCCTGCTGATCTGCGCTGTCTACATAGTACTGGTCGCCTCCCTATCATAATGGTAGTCTTCGTTCTTACAGCACCAGTAAACGTTGTAACCTAGGGGTGCTGCAGCCCTTGTCGTACCCTTAGTTTCCATACCCATGTCACCCCTAGTTCCAGTGCCCTTGGACACACCTAGTTTAAAGTGTCACACTGATTTTCTCATGTAAACTTTTTTTCAATATTACCCAATAAGTCACATTTCCAACCCACACCAACTGTCAGATTCTTGATTTGGTGTGCTTCACTGGTGTAACTGTTTCTCATGTTTTCCCAACCCCCTTTCCCTTGTCTGATCATAATATTACCCAGTTCACCCTTGCCTCTGAGTCTATCTGAACTGCGCACACAAGGTCAATCTCCTGCTGTAATATCAAAGCTGTTAACCCCCATATTCTGCCTGGTGTAATTGGTGCTGCCCTATGCCTTGAACCCACCTTCATCTCCCCCAAGTCAGTTGGCTGGGCATCTCAGCACCACTCTTTGTGCCTTGCTCAACACATCTCCTGCCTTAAAAACCAAATGAAGTCTCTTTCACTCCCTCTTCCTCCTGGTTCACTTCAGAACTACGCACCACGAAACAGGCTGAGCATCGCCTTGGGCGACTCTGTTCAAAGACTGGACACACTGTCCATGTTCAAGCTCTTCATCAGCGCATGTGCTCTTACAGAGGTGCACTCACTGCTTCCCATTCACCCGTCTTCTCTGCCAACATAAATGCTCTTAACCCCAACTCTCGAACCCTCTTTTCCACTGTTGACTAACTTATTTAATCCCACGAGGAAACTATGTCTACTTGCTCCACTCATCTGGTTAATTCCTTCCTTCATTCCTATAGAGATGACATAACTAACATATACACTGCCCTGACTACCATTCCGCTCTCTGGCCCAGCTATTTTCTCCCCTGGTGCGGTTGACCTTCTACCTCTGATAACTATTTCACTGCATTTTCCCTGGTTGACCCCACATACGTCTCAAAATTGATCATTGCATCTAAACCAACCACCAGTCTCCTTGATCATCTAAGATATTTTAATGGATCCCTCACCCAAGGAGTATTTCATACCATGTTTAAAACTGTCACTCCTATTCTAAAAAAAACCTAGCTTACGATACGGCTCTTGATAACTACCGCCCGAGCTCTAATTTACCCTGTTTTTGCTAAGACCCTAGAATACATTGTTGCCTCTCAGCTTCCAATAATTAGTTTGAGCTTGTCCAGTCTGGTTTTAGCACTATTCACAGCACAGAAACAGAGTCAACTAAAGTCACCAACAATCTCATTACATCTGCTGAGGTAGGTGCCCTCAACATTCTAATTCTATTAGACCTTAGTGAAGCCTATGATACCGTGTGTCATAAAATCCATTTGTCCAGGCTGCATGAGTTGGGTGTTGAGGGCACTGCACTCTCTCTCCTTCAGTCATACGGTACCTCACAAACAGAAATCAATTAATCTCACTAAATCTCACTAACACAATTCTGACAATTCCCCAGTCACACAGGGTGCTCCCCAGCACCTTCACCTTGGTGGTCAAATCCATATACGATAAAACCTTTGAATACATTTTTCTGGAGGCAATTTTTCTTTACTAGACTGGACAGTGGGTAAACAGGAAAGGTGTGAGTGAGACAGAGAAAGACATGCAGCGTAGGGATGGGCCGGAATCGAAACCCGGCCGCTGCATCAAGGACTTACCTTTACCTTTATGGGATGCACCTTAGCCTGATGAGCCACCCTACAATAAATTTTTTACTGATTATCAACTATCTCAAACTCAACCACAATAAAACTGAGCTCCTCCGAATTGGCACCAAATCCACTCTTAGTGTAGTTGGTAAGTATCTATCTTTAAATTCATGGCACTACAGTCTCCCCCTCCCCTCCAGCATCACAATGGACTTCACCCTCTCTTTTAACTCTCATATTAACAACATGGTACTAACACCTCCTTCCTTTTCGAAAAAAATGTACTCCTGTATTGGTTACTGCATTTCCCTTGTCTTCGGCATCAGTGTCACTTCGCTCCTCAAACTCCAGAAAAGCATTTTCTAGGGCAGCAACCTATTATGGAACTCCCCTCGTTAATTGACATTTCTAATTCACTAGCAATCTATCAATCCCGCCTCAAATCTTTTCACTCTAACCTATGTTAATAATCTGTTAAAGTCCTTAATCTGGAATTCAGTTTTCTGCCTGCGGTTATCCCTGTTTCTGTTATTGTCCGTTGCCAGGTTTGCTGTTCACAATGTGAAGTGTCTATGGGTATTTAGATAAGCGTTAAATAATACGAAATGTATTTTTAATATGATTATTTATTATAACAAGGAGCTATCTACCCACCAGTGTGACAGCTGCCAGTGGAGGTGGTGTTGGAGCAGGGGCATGGGGCACAGGGCTCCGTGGGAGCAGCACTGGGGCTACGGTAGAATTTAGGCTTGCATTCGTCACAGTTGGCTCCATGGGTATTGTCCAGACAATTCAGACATACACCTGCAGGACAAAAAATTATTCAAGTCATGTCTAACGAATGTTTGAACATTTCCATGACATAACGTAACTCTTTAGCAAATTTAAGTTTATCAGGTAAAAGGTATTAAATGACGTTGAACACTTTGTCAATCTGATAAATTGGCGTCTAAATGTTTGCGTATATGAATGTGTTTGTGTGTCAGAGGCAGGCTATCCTCTTGATATCCGATTTCTGTAAAGTGCTTAGACTGTCCTTCCCCTCTGTAGAGGACAGCCCTGGCTACCATGCAAATCTAATAAAAAACACTGCCTCGTTGGAAGGACATTGTGCTTTGGTGTCCGTAAATCCCAGGGAAATGTAATAAGTCACTTCATTCTAAGAAACAAAAGTTCAAAAAAAGTTCAAATTTATAAACGCTAATCCCTGTGGTGTTACAGTACCTTTAATTGTACACCCAATGTACTATGGTCTTTAAAACCATAACCAAACTGACCCTTGTTTCCAAAACAAAAAAGTGTGACGTAGTCCTTCATTGCCCGTAGCAGTACCTTTATGAGTACATGCGGGACAAGCAAAAATGCCTTTAATTTAACCCTGTGCCTTTCATTTGCAGAATTTGTCAGGCTAATTTAGGGAATGCGTAGATAGTCTGGCACTGCCTCTTTGCACACGCTGTCCTTTTGTAAGAGCTATAAACAACGGCCGGGGTTGTAGTCTAAAGACTAAACTTAGGTGTGCAAATCTACTGTGTTGTTGGCACCTGGCAGGTGCTCCATTTAGTTAAGTATCACAATAGCAGGTAGACACGTAGGCAGGTAGCAGTAGATATGGCACGCCTACTCCTGGCAAGTCTCTCACAACTTAAATTGCTGTCATAACTCCACATGATAGCTCACCCTAAGACAGAAGTATTTTTGCCCTCTCAGAAGAACATCAATTATTGTACAGAATGTGCTTTGAAGCTAGTGGTATAAAAGCTTTGGTAGACACTCACCAGATTGTGGATGGCAATAGTTGGTGTGGTTGTTGCACTGGCATGGCTGACACCCAGTGCTACTGAAGCGGAAGAATCCTGGGTGGCATTCGTCACACTTTGGGCCATACACTCCAGTCTTGCACACACATATCCCTGAGCTGGAAGGGGGGTAGAAAATAGAATCAAAACACTCCATACATTCTACAGGCTCAGAAACCAATAACCTTAATGCTCTTTAGTACTGGGTATGAAAGGGCCCCTAATCTATACAGAGTGTTCTGTTTGGTTAGAATTAGAATTGGATTGAAGCCAGGCTTTCTATTCACTGTATGGCCGATTCTGTCGATTCCATGCGTGACATTCTCGCTCTTTCCCCTTAGTGGGTTCTTCCCATCAATCAATCTGCTCCTCATAACTCACACCCTGTAGCCTTGTTACCCAGAGCTACCCTTTAGCAGAGAGCACAGCACACATCCTCCTCCAAAGGGGGTGCATGGCCTACATGGCCCCCTTTTCGCCGCGCTTCAAAGCCGTCTAGACCTTTCAGATTTAATTCTACTGACGTGTTTGGCATGTTTTGGAGGCAACGCTGCACAGTAGCACAGTACAGTCTGGTCCACAGACTGTAGCTCTGGAACAACATGTGTTCCAAGACTAGAGAGGGTGAAGAGGCCCAAACAGGGAGACCACTCCTTAGCAGGGCCTCCTCCAGACAGGTTTTCTCATCACACAGACATTGGCCTTGGGGATTGAATGAGCGATGGTCCCTAGGGGACCTTTTTTGAGCTTTCAGAGAGTTCTTAACACGCTATAAATACGACCACATATCAAGCTAGTTTGAAAGAGATCAGAAATGGCTGTGTTTGTCGTTTGTGTGGCGTTGAAGGTTTGTTGCTTTTTTTCAAAGTCAAGGCTAGTCCATGTAGCCCCTACACACTTCCTGGGCTGCATGTCCAGCCTACAGACCATACAGCAAATAGTAACCAATTCCACACCCAGGCAGTTGTACAGGAGAGTTACTTCATCCCCATAGAGAGGAAATCCGTTACACACCTGAGGCCTCTCTAATCAGTAATCCAAATCACCTGTAAAGGTGTAGCCCTCATTCACTAAGTTGTGAGTCACATAATTGTTGATTTGGAGAGCATAATTAACGCAGAATGGCACAATAGTAAATCCTAGAATATAGCAAATCTTGAGTGACTCAGAACTTTTTCCATGAGCGAGTGCGTGGGTCTCACACACATGGGGCTTTGTTCAAACCTGCCCTTGATGCAAATTGAGAGAGGCCCATGGTAATGCTTAGTGGGGCGTGGGCACAGCTAAAGACATGGCTAAGGGTCAACCGCTCTCAGTCCACACACAAAGGACCGAGATTCAAACAAAGACACAGACCACACAGAACCATAACACACATGGACCTCCATGACCCCATTGCTCTGAAAAATTGTTATTTCATTGAGTCACAAGAATAGGACAATAAGATAGGCACAGGAGTTTTCCCCCTCAAAACATGGATACAGTTACTGTATATGACTGTTATTGGTGATTCACTTGCATGTGCAAGAGCTGCTGTCTGCTTCCCCACGTCATCAGCAGTGATTCAGTTATTCTGATGCAAGTCTTTCGTCACGAAAGAAAGCTAAAGTGGTTAAAACACTTGGCAGAAGCATTCTTTAAAGACCAACTTGTGGCCCAGTTCCCTTGTCTCTCGCTTTCTCTTTCTTCCCCTCCACCTTTCTGTCTCCCTTACTGACGCCAGTCACCCAGGAGTTGACCTACAGCAACACTCCAAAACATACCATCTGGGTGTTTACTAAGCCATGATCTTATTCTCTTAATCTAACTGCCCTACTGGAATAACTACAGCAAGATACATATCTGGAACATAAACATACTGTGATGTTGAGTATCTTGATCCAATTTTAGTTTTTTATCTTAGTGGGGCATGTCCACTATCAAAACTAAATAGACAGTATAGGATCCAAGTGAAACAAAGGAGAGCAGGTATTTTAGGACTTCTCTCACAATGAGTAATAATCCCCAGCTCCAGTTCATGTCCTGTCGTCCCAGTGTTACGCTTTACCCCATGGCCAGGGGGAAAGGTTGTTATTTTTTGGTGTGGTTTCTGTGGTCTGCAGGCATTAACAGCACGGCCAGTCTGTTAGAGCCGCATATTAAGTAGGTCAGTATTACATGGTGAGGCTTAACCCTGCTCTACTGCTGCCATGGCAATGCTGCCACGCGTTACACATGTCCGTCGGGGCGGGGGTGGGCTTACCATCAGGTGGGGTGTACTGTAGTCGGACAGCTCTAGAATAAACTGGTTGGTACCAGG
Organism: Galaxias brevipinnis; assembly: GCA_036023535.2. NCBI lineage: Eukaryota > Metazoa > Chordata > Actinopteri > Galaxiiformes > Galaxiidae > Galaxias > Galaxias brevipinnis. Next base: position 31,009 of record JAVQIZ010102844.1, on the reverse strand, counting down.
ATTGTGGGGTTTGCCAGCTCCACAACTAGTGTTAAGCAACTAACTGCCAAGAATGACTGGCTCATGGTACATGGCCATTCACATCACACAGCTCTGTGTACACTGGGAAAATTAGCGAGCACATATGATTCAGTTTCACGCAACATCAGACCATCTTTATATGCTGGGTCGACCGCAAGTCATAGATTAAGGCACAGACATGCCTGAACGCTGATCTGAGCATGAGTGTGATGCTCCGCAGGATGGAAATAGTTCGGCTCGCTTAGCAGGCCATTTTGATCCGTGCATCTTTTTCTCGCACAGTTCTCAGAAACAAACACAGAAAACCACAATTTGGTTGAAAGGTTATATACTATTTACGGTTTCGACTGTCTATCTAACCTCTATCGAGAAATAGGGATATTGCACCCATGCCCTTGTGGTACTGTGTGCTAACCTGGTTTCTGACTACACTACCAAGTCACATGAGACAACTACTAAGAAATTAGGAAAGTGCTAAAATTATATGATAACATCCATTCAAAAAATAAAGATAAACAAAAAATTCAGTTAGCTAAACAACTTTGCACTGAACTGAAAGTGAGACTAAACGATCTAGCGGAAACATCTGCACCCACTAATCGATATTTCATTACACTCGGTGCCACCATTCAATATAGGACAGTGAAAATGAATGTACAGTCCCAGAGAAAATGTCCCAAAGCATTGGCCCCAATAAACTATTGATATACCGTTATCGTGGAAGGAAGCGACTCAAGCCCAAACTACATCTGTCTGGCACAACACCAACATGACCTAATTCAACTCAATAACATAAGTACTTCACCACAACTTCAGTCATAATTTGGAACACATACAATTAAAAAGGACATGCTTTGGTCAGAACACTACATTAACATGCAATTGCCTATTAGAGACTGGACACCCTTCTTATAAAGAAGGGGATGAAAACTATATACAATCATCAATAATTATAATCAAGCAGAAAGAAGTGAATTCAATATTTTTCCTCAGATAACATTGGAAGTAAAGTTAGATACAACATCCCAAGAATATACAATATTACAATATTATTAGCAAGCACAAGCTTGTCCATAACCTTAACGCTTTTAAAACAAGGCAAAATAAGATGCCAATAATTTTATGTTGCACATTGAGCTTTGCCTATATATTATTAATATTTAAAAAAATATACACATCTAGCTCACTACATAAACCCCACCCTCAGCCTGGATAAGCTCATGCACTAATCATCTGGTCAGCACAGGTCATGTTTCAGGCAATACTGGAGATCATTGCCAACCTGGAGCCCAGAGACGAACTCTGTGGATCATGCTTGGACTGTCACACCCTGTGGCCATGGCTCGATTGTCTTTTTTTGTGTTTGGCCCCCTGCAGATCTATTTTGGTTAAGAGCACAGCAGGACACAGAGAGGAACTGGTCTATGACAGCCAATAGATCTTAATAGGGGGTGGACGGTACAGATTCAGCTGGCCAACCACTATTAATCAGGAAGGCCAACTTCACCTGCTGTACTTCAAATGTCTTTCTAGGGATTTTACAATATCACACCATACATATAAAATAAGCAACATACATGTAAAAGTAAAGATGTCTATATAAGGTTTTTCCAGAAAGATTTATTTTTTGATTTTACATTGAATCTCTGATGCAAGTTCATTGATTTAGTTTTGTACATTATACACAATTTTTTATAGAATTCATTACCTTCATGAATTTGTCGCTTTAAATATACTGTTTAGTCCTTGCCTAAATCTAAATCCTAAATCCTGGTTTTATTCCAGGCTGGAATCTGAAAATATATGTTTCACAGAGCTGGTTCTCAGTTCAAACCAAATCAATACAATAGTGACAGTTAAGTAAAGCCAATGAGCAAAACGACTGCAGCAAATATAGAGTAGGCCTACCGTATGGCTCTTCTTTAAGATATTTGCAGTACAGGGTCTGGATGGTCCATTACCTAATGAGGGCCATCCCTTAAAGCGTACAACTAGGAGGTCTCAGAGGAGGTTAATCTATGTAAGTCATAGTGATTACATACTGACAGAGACCTAGGCTATGCTAACAGGGTTAGCACTGCTAAAGGCTCAGACTGTCTGAGAAGGATCATATTATGTGTGCTGGAGTCTTAAGGCTTGTAGCTGCTCTGTCCTCTAAATAACCCTATGACTGTTTCCCTTATCTACTTTTCTGATTTATATTGTCAAAGCCACACATTTAAGTGCCTTCTCCAACCACTTGAGGTCACCACAGGCGATGTGCTTTTAAACAGGCCTTAATACACTGCTCAGTAAAAGAAAGTCCTCTGCTTGCTGCGGTTTGTTTTGTCTTCCTGGTTCTGACCTGAAAACCATTAAAATGTATGTCTGGTACATTAATTCTTAGTTCCTCAGGCTCCTCAGAAGAATCGATGCATTTTAGAATTATTTTTGTTGCAGTTACACATACTGTAAGAATAAACGTAATAAACATGTTGGATAATCAATATTATGGGAGTCATGAGTGTTCACTCAGCTTTTAACCGGAGACATTCCGTTTGTTGGTTCAAACAAAAACATACTACAGCTATTTTTACCATGTTCCAAGCCTATGCACGCAACCTTTCTCCAAGTCCTACTTCTTCTGAGTAGCGTGAGTAGCTCAGCAGAATATCTTCCTTTACGGGGGTAAATGGACCCCATCGCTTCTATTGTGTCAGGAGTGCCTAAACTGTCTGGCTGGTAAGCCTGATAAATCGGATAATGATTACGCAAGATTATTCAATTATAATAAACAAGACGATCAACGCAACTTGCGCCAGGAACCAGGAACTTTATTATCGACTAAAACCAAACCTTCAAGCCTTTCTTTACGTTTATTTGGCAGAACCACATTACCTGTGAAATCAGTATCTTCCAGCATGACAGTTGTATTGAAATGTTCCATAAAAGCAAAGTTTAATTTTGTCTTTGTCAGTTAGCCATGCTTATAGCCTGCTGTTGACATCTGTATTTTTGATTGTGGTCAGACACCGAATCCAAAATTCTAATTGTTATCATTTTTTCCTCGGCCAAAAAGTTACCAACATTACTGTGTGGTTTCTATGTGATGTGTACTGTACAAAATCTCACCTGTCACAAAGATGGTCGACAGCACCGAAGGAGTCGCAGCCGCATGGCAGACAGCCAGTGGTACCGTTGGTAAAGTGGCCCTCCTCACAGTCCTCACACTGTAGGCCTGTGTAGCCAGACATACAGGAACATTTGCCGGTTTGGGGGTCACATTCATCAGGGTCCAGAATCCCCTCACCACCACTGCTGCAGTTACACAAAGGTTCTGTATAGAGGGGGAAAGGATGTGGGGGATACAGACAGCATGAAATCGAATCCATTATTAAGATATTCTAGTCATTTTAATAAGATTATACTGCAGTTATGCATGTGTCATATATACGGACGCTCGCACGTAGTCATTTTTGTTCAGGAAAATCGGCACTCTACATTGCCTGTGTATAAAATACCAGATATCTGGATGACCTGTAAACCGTGAAAGTGTATGTATTATTCATTTGAGCTCCGGCTAGGTGTGGTTGAATGTTCTGATGTTGCATTTCTTCCTTACCAACAATCCAGACAGCAAAATAAACAGAGACTGGATAGAGAGAATAACTGAGCCCTTCAGAATTGTCAGCCACAACTGAAGGTAAAATTATTGTGATAAAAAGATAGCATTGCTATTCTAGTCTAATAATCAGTGTCATATAATAATAATAAAAATAAAAATAATAATAATAATAATAACAATAATAATAATAAATATTTATTTATATAGAACTTTTCAAAAGAAATGTTACAAAGTGCATTGTGTGTGCAAAACAATACATATGTATACATACAATATGGTAACTGCTTTTGTTTTCAAATGATGTCTGTCCTTTTAGTTATTAGGCTATGCATGCATATCAAGAGCAGTAGTGCCACTGAGATTAGGTAACTACTGCATGTTTCCAGCCACTGTTATAGAATATTTTATATAACAATGAAAGTGCATGGTTATGCAAGCTGGCAGACCACTGTCAGTTCCGGATTAGCTAAGTAAAGAACTGAACTGACAGACCAGATAGAAAGCCATGGTTACACGAGATCTTTTTCAAAACACTGACACACCCACATTTGACTACGTGCACACACGCGTACGCACGCACACACACACACACACACACACACACACACACACACACACACAGCTACATTAAAGGTAAGTAGCTCTCTATGAAAATGCCAGTAGTGTTTACAATAATTTTAAAGCCACTAAACAGGTTCAAGGGAGGGATAATGGACACACCTAAAGGAGCAGTCTGGCAGTACGGTTAACATACAGAATAGGCATATAAAATGGGCAAAGTCAACCAACTCTGTAAAAACAAGGATTAAGGATTAAAAAACAGAGTACAGGGAGTTGTTTTTCTTTGGAAGAGATGGCTAGGTTAAAATTGTGTGAAAGGGTTGAAGTGAAAACAAAACAATTTTTTTCTAACACATTGAATGCCTCTACACTACACGGTACACCTAAAGGTGCTTAAAAATACTGTGTGTCACTTCAGGCTAGGCGTCAACCTAGGTCAAGCCATTGTTAAGGTGTTATTGTAATATCAATGACCTTTACATGTAAACAAAAGAGCCTAGTTCAGGCTATACAACAATTCAGAGAATGATTTTTTATTATTTTTTGCAAATTCAGGCTAATGCTAGAATGATTTCACTGTTTTGTGCTATCAGCAGGTAGGACATTTCATACAGTATCAAGTATTTACTAAACACCGTAATCTCTGGGACTGTTGGAGGGGAACAACAGATGCACATGGGTATCAAGATCTAAGAGGTGTAAGAGGAGGGGCAGGGCTGTCTGTTCATTCATGGCTTGCCTTGCCTGGCCATTTTGGTTACTATTTGTGCAAGCTTATTCCTTGTTATGGACGCTATACAGACACAATAGGATCAAACAGCAATCCAAATAGACACCTATGATATCCTGTATCCAAATCTGTTTAATTGTACACACAGGCCTGCCTACAACAACCCAGTTTCAAAATTGCAAGATAAAACACATGCTCCCTGCTCCCCCAAACAACAATCCACTGTTATATCTCAATATTTATCTAAAAAGCTTGAAAAATGTAGGTCCCATTTTCTATTTAATAGGAAGAACACTATTGTTTCTCTAGCATAACCTTTAATTTTGTGTAAATAAAACATTTACATTGCAGATGCATTTGGTAAAGAATAGGTACAAGGCTATAATGCCGTCCAATCCGATTTCGAGACTACCCATTGTTGCAATCGAGTTTATTCGCTCGCTTATATGCTCTGCGTCAAAGCCCCAATGCGGCCAGTACGATTAGAGCCTTAAAAAATATAACTATATATCTAAATATTTCTTTACAATATAAAAGTAAAAAACGACTGTGTCCTTACAATGAAACCCAAAAAATCGAGACCAACCATAGCCTCTATAAATCAAAATTGTAGCTTAGCTACTATGTATGAGGGTGGAGTGTGCTTTGTACAGGACAAGATCATTAGCATGTGCTTTGATCAGTTATGATTCCATCATATCACATCTACCAGAAAATGAAACTCACCTTGACTATTCTCAATCGAGGTAATGGATGCATCAATGTTATCTGCAGACCAAGCATCATTTGCTGTGCGCTGGGAGTCCATGGAAACCATGGTCTGCAGCATTTTTTCTGGAGTAAAAACTGATGTTTGTGCGTCAGTGGATCTTTTGCTTGGAACAGATATTTTGGAGATCTGTGCTGTTATTTGTTCTTTAGAGATTGAAGTAATTTCAGTACTTGTGTTAGTTGGATCCGTTATAGGTGGCTGTAACGTTAAATGGGATGCGGTTCGAGAGACTGGGGCTTTGCTGGACGCATCGATAGAAATAACAGTGGGGGATGGTGTAATTCCAAGAAGGCCTAGAGGTTCCAAAACAAACCTGTCTTCAGGTAAATTATTAGGCAATATGGTATAGAATGGCTCGGAGGTCTCGGAGGCTGAGCTAGGCTTCTTGAAGATAGGCGACGCATCGTAGAAACTGATGCGAGGTGCTGCTTCAGAAAATCCAACATATAGATACAAAATAAATATCACAACCGGAGATATGTACATAATTAAGGACGTTAATCTCATATTTAATTTCAGCTCTCCATAAAGCTCTTATAATGGTCTCTCTCAGACCTTTCCCTGATGGACCAGCTCGCGTACTGCACCATTGATGTCCTCGGCGGCTATACGCTATTCATCGTTGCCCAGCGAACCAAACTGGTCGCTGCTCTGCGCAACCTACTATTCGCATGTGGAGTGGCATGTCCTAGAGCCAATAAGAACATGGAAGGGAGCTCTGTGCTTGTGCTCTTTTGGCTACCGGTCGAATCTTTTAGTAAACTAGATGACAAAGATTTATCGAAAAACATAACATTTTCTTCTACTGCAATGATTTATGTAAATAGAAAACAGGTAAGGCTATTCACTAATCAATACTTCAGAAGAAAGTGTTTAATCTGTTGTATAACCAGTGACAGCTGGTTGACCATACATCAGCCTTTAGATTATAATAATTGTCATTTGGGCCTATAACCAACATATGTGTCAATTTTATTTTCAAATTTAGTTAAAACTGGATATAGCTATATATATCTTATAAATAAATATATACATAGAATTAAGAATGGGACAGGTGAAGTGTTCAATTATTAAAACAACACTAGGTGGCAGCACAGCCACATGTCACTGGAAAAATCAAGTAACAGCAATTTGAAGGAAGTTGTTGCATGCGTAGTCAACAACTTGCACAAAATACAGCTTGGCTAGCTACAATGGCTCCTCTTGACTTGGATAAATATGCAGAGATTGCAAAACAGTGTAAATATCTACCTGAAAATGCACTAAAGGTAACGATGGCTTTGGGATATGTCTTGTTAACACAAAGGTTGCGATTCGGGGATGCATGTATCACATATTTGACGCTTGCGCTTTATAGCTCCTTAGCTAGCTAGCTAAGAATGATGATGGTGTTGAATGTTGATGCTCGGTTATGCTGGATTCTTGACAGCTGCCCGGCTACTTGCCTTCTTTTACGTTAAATGATCAGCTGCTTTGATAGACCAGGTTCGTGCGATTGAGTGCTTTCTCTTAGCCAGATAACACTACTAGTCATCCTATGTAATTACATCATTGACCCCGCAGTACCTCTTTCTTAAACACTTCTTAGGGAATGAGAGATTGTATGTTTAATCAGGGCTAAGATAAAAATGTTACGGAAAATAAGATCACGTTTCTAATTGTAAATTTCTTTCCAGAGATTATGTGACTATGTTTGTGACTTGCTACTGGAGGAATCCAATGTCCAGCCTGTGTCAACCCCTGTGACAGTATGTGGAGACATTCACGGACAGGTGAGTCTGATAAACAGATAATTTACTACTTGTTTATTTATATATAATCACATTTTGTGTAGCGGGTGACATCAACTTACCGTCTGCCATTCTATTTAGTTTTATGATCTTTGTGAACTCTTCAGGACTGGGGGTCAAGTCCCAGACACAAACTATATTTTCATGGTGTGTATGGTTTAAATTTAAATTGTCTTTGTTCATAATGGCTCTTCTACATGCATTTGAAATATTAATACTAATTTACTGCTTTTCTTTTAGGGAGACTTTGTTGACCGAGGATACTACAGCTTAGAGACATTTACCTACCTGCTGGTGTTGAAAGCCAAATGGCCTGACCGTATTACACTTTTGAGAGGAAATCATGAAAGCAGACAGATTACCCAAGTGTATGGCTTTTATGGTGGGACATATAGGCTGTCAATTAAGTTGTAGAAACAATTTGGCATGTTTCAACTTAATTTTACTGTGCACGTTATTATATGGTTATTGTGTGTGATTCATACTTTAACAATTTAAAAATAATAGTTAATAATAATTTAACTTATTATATGATTGTACATTTTTCTTCTTTGCAGATGAATGCCAAACCAAATATGGAAATGCCAATGCCTGGCGCTATTGTACCAAAGTGTTTGACATGCTAACGATTGCTGCAGTAAGTAATAGAATAGTGTTAATAATCTGAGCTCACCATTACTTTACTACTCCACCCTTTTTAAAATGTATGGCAAACCAACTGAAATCATGAGTGACGGAACTCTATTCCCATTACAGCAGTTGGACGTTCTAATCCCATGCTTTTTGTTATTTCTTGTCAGCTAATGGACGAACAGGTACTGTGTGTTCATGGCGGCCTTTCACCAGATATAAAAACCCTGGATCAGATCCGAACCATCGAACGTAATCAGGAAATACCCCACAAAGGAGCTTTTTGTGACTTGGTGTGGTCTGATCCTGAAGATGTTGATACCTGGGCCATTAGCCCAAGGGGAGCAGGGTGGCTTTTCGGTGCAAAGGTCACTAACGAGGTGAGAAACCTTATTGCATGACACATAATCTGAATAGGTTGGTAATAGTTATGAATTTCTAACATTTCTCATTTTAATTTTATTTTGTTTGTATGCAGTTTGTTCATATCAACAACCTGAAATTGATCTGTCGGGCACATCAACTTGTTCATGAAGGTTATAAGTTTATGTTTGATGAGAAGCTGGTCACCGTGTGGTCTGCTCCTAATTACTGTTATCGTTGTGGCAACATAGCCTCCATCATGGTTTTCAAAGATGCCAACACGAGAGAGCCTAAACTTTTTAGAGCAGTACCCGACTCTGAGAGAGTCATTCCACCCAGAACAACAACGCCATATTTCCTGTAAACAGTATTCTATTTTACCCCAAGTATCCACCACATTTTTGCTGTTATATCACACATGATAAACTTCCCTATTCTACTTTTAAGTGGAAGCCCTTGGTGTGGACCTACAATCATATTTTACAGTCAATATCATTTAATTTTAAGATTGTATATGTGTGAGGAACATCCCCATTAATGCTATGCTGTTCATTTGTTCTTGAGAAGCAATTGAAATAACTCGACACTGAAGACAATTGATTATTCATCAATTCTTGATATTTGTTCTAACTCACTTGTCAGTGAATCTGGATTATAAATAGGTTCAGTCTGTCTGGAGTAGATACATGTCTTTTATATGTTGTGTTTGTTTTTGCAAGGCTTTATTTTATATATGTATTGTATGTACTGTGTAGATAATTAATATGAAGCATTGCACAAGAATAAATATGATTTTATTTAGATTTTTATATTGGTTAAACAACGTATGCACTTCTCCACTAACAAATAAAAAGCTTTAAATCTTATAATACTCGTTAAAATACATTAATTTTCGGAAAATAGACTTTCAATTGGATAGGCAGCATTTTGCTTGTTTGTGTGCGCGTGTGTGTGAAATGTGGGCTGACTTTCATAGCAGTTGTGCCTTGTGGGCGGGTTGTACACGAATGCAGATTTCACGTCACCACCACCACCACCACCACCACCACTGTCAACAATGCAGTGAACCTAGCTAGGCTAACTAAGCTTGGACCTAGCGCAAGCTTCACTCGCAGGCTTGGTGATCTGGCTATCTAAAAGCTAACTTCTGTCTAGCGCACCAAGCGATCTACATTGGTTGGCTTGTCAAGAGGGACAACTAACGAAGCTAATGCTTCCCATGTTTGTCAACTGATCTTGGTGGAACGGGTAACTTGCGAACATTATCTGGGAAAATTTGAATGTAAAGAGCACGATGGATTGAACCACGATAGCTAACGTTTTAACAGTATTATCACCTTATCGGAACTTTTCTAAGGTAGGAATAGAAAAGGTTGATGTCTTTGATGGCTAGCTTGCTAATGCAGCGCTTGCTAGTTGTGCTAACGTTAACTACACAGTTACAGTAGCAGATCGCGTTAGGACTAACGTTAGATAATAACATGGATTTCTGAAATAACAGATTTCCTGCCTAAGATCAGACTTTATGTATGGAAAACTTGACTTGTCCTGTAGGCTAACTACGACAAGTTTTCGTTAGTCTTGTCATTTGCTAAGTTAGCTGGCTAGTTTACCATAACGTTAGATGAACGTCTCAAGTTACACGTATGCCTGCTGTTGCCAACGAAATGGAAGTCATGCAAGCTATCTCACGCTAACTAGGCAAATATCTACCAGTCCCAGGCTAACAACATATTAACCTGCGTTTACACTGCAGTCTTGATATATAGACAGCTAAACGCGATGGCAACATGACGATTAATCAAAGCGTCCATCCTGACTACCTGGTGGGCCAGTTGGGGTAGCTAACAAGTGACTAGTCTCCGTTAGCCGAGCAAGTTATTTAGCTTTAATACGACAACTCACGAGATTTGTGAAAAGGAAGCTGAATCGGATACTCTGGCAAGTGAGAAGACTTGCAACTTTGTTGTTATATAGAAGAGGTGATTGTGTTGCAAAAACTTTGTCTCCGTTTTTCACTTGTTCATTTTTGACAGCAGAATGGCAATGGAAGTTCAACCTTATTCTGATCGATGTTGCAATAAGACAGAGCGGTGTTCTGAACGAAACATTTGAAAAAAAGCACTCCTCTCAGCTTGGGCATTTACTGAATAATCTGTACACTAAGTTACACTTTAGAGATTTGAATAAGAGATGTTTGCCAAATTAAAGAAGAAGATTGCAGAAGAAGCTGCAACAGCTCCTCGAACTGGTGTGCGCATACCACGCTCCATCAGTAAGGAATCCATCACATCTGTAGGGGCAGACTCAGGGGACGACTTTGTAAGTACCAGGACGCTGCCTACCTAAAATTATTTGTTAATTCTCATGCATACATTGATAAAGACAACATTGTTGTCGTAAAGATAACCGTTATCTAGAAATTTGTACGACTGGCGAATATCTTTTTTTTCTATGAATAGCTGTCATGCAAAGGCACTTTGGTTGCTGTTCAAGCATTCCTGTACTTGGTGCTCCCCTTTGTGGTCAGATTAGAGCATCTCAGGGTCACGTAATAGAACCCATGAGTCCAGACCAGTAGAATAATATTGGCATTCAGAGGTTGCAAGCTGAATCTGTCATTGTATTATCAGCAAGCACGCAATTTGACAAGATAAAAATACTAGCTAGTGTATTATATTTTAGGATAGGCGTTGTGTGCTTTATTACTGTTTCTTTGAACTCGAGCTGACATGCAATTATTTTTGGTGTGTATCTGCATGTGCATGCCTGCCTGACTCCAATAATTTCAAAAGCAGAGGCTTTTTATGCAGTAGAGATTTGGCGGCGATCAGGTGTTCAGGAAAAGGCATACTTCGGCCCATGTATTTAGCAGGTGTGTAACCTGTATCCTGTGAAATGGTGGATAAGTGTAACCCAAGTCCCTGCTCCAATGTCAGGTCTGCCCTGCCTAACAGTTCTCACATGACTACGTACACAAAGGAGGGGGGAAAAGCAAAACCCGCTGTTTATTACACTGATACCGTGTCTCAATTTTGTCTCAATCACTGAAAATTAAATGTTCATAGCACTTTTACAACTAAAGACATCTCACATAATTCACCTATATCATCTCCATGACACATCTTTCTCAGAAAACAAATTCTGTAGCATAATACCCATTTCCATGGGCAATAGGTTCAGTAGACAGAGGAGCGGAGGATGTAGTCTACTCAGGAACATCTTTCAGCATTTGAATGGCTCTTGGCTGCATTATTCAAGCTATTGACTAGCAAGATGGCCAACTTACATGGTGGTACCCTTTGTGCTTAGTTTCTGTCAATGAGAATTAGAAACGAGTGCCGTTGCTGTTTAAATAATAAAATGTTTTTAGCATTAGCCAGACATTCACATGTTAGGATGCATACATACTAATCCTCTCTATGTCTGTGCACCCCTTAGGCTTCTGATGGCAGTAGCTCAAGGGACGACCTCTCCTCACAGATCCTTAGAAGAAATGATCAGATTCGCAAGTTGGAGGCCAAACTATCAGGTTGGTAGGTTTTTTGTCCAGTGTTCCATTAAGGTACTTTCCTATGTTATTTGGTTTACATTTTAAAGTTTGATGAATATCAAGCTGTGTTCTAGACAAATAGTGTCTCGCTGTAGGTTCTGTCTGCCTTTCCCCTCAACTTAGTACTGTAGCTGATCCTCTCCTTTGAGGGTATTTGTATGACTGTGACCCACTTTTAAAAAGGTTAAAGGTCGCAGCCTTTAACCAGGATGGTTTTCTCAGCTAGGAAAATCATAGTTTTATTCCAATCATATTTGTTCCTTTTGTTTTCCTCTGTTCATTTCTCGTACACTTCCTCCATCTCCCTCCCCCCATTTGTCTGGTCCCTCTTCCTGTGTGTGTGTGTGTGTGTTTGCTGTGGGTATCCCATCATAAAACCTTCCACCACTAGACTACGCTGAGCAGATCCGACTTATGCAGAAGACCAAGGAGAAGCTTGAAATTGCATTAGAAAAACATCAGGATTGTACGTACCCCTATTATCCTCCCATTATGCTTCCGTCCTCTCTCGCTTTTATTTGTTTTGTTGTCTGGCTGGGGTTGGTCAACGCACCATCAGTTTCTATCATAAAGATTTATGGTTCCAAGTTTATTGCCTTTAACTTTTAGAGGGGTACCGTGACTGTTCCTCCTCTTTTTATTAACACTACTCTCAAAATGGATGCAAGAAATTGTTTAACAAGCTGGGTCTAGGTATGTTGGTCATCTACTGCTTGGCTTTGCTTCTTGGAAAACACTTTGCCTTGATAGTATGATTTGAAGGTAATGTCTGTCAATCACCTACTAACAACTGACAATGACATCTGCTTAATGGAGACATCTTTTATGAACCGAGACAAGTCTAAAAAGGCATACATTGCTCCCCTGTTCTGCCCTCTTGTTTCACCACACAGCATCCATGAGGAAACTTCAAGACCAGAATGAATTGCACCAGGCTGGAAGAGCCAAAATGGCGGAAGGGATGACATTAGCCCTTGAGAAGAAGGATCAGGTTAGTACCACACTCTGGCCGTCATGTTTACGGTACACATTATATGACGTGTGTTCTGAAATATTGCTTCATTCTTTTGCAGGAATGGATGGAGAAGATGGCTGTGTTGGAGAAGGTGCAGGACCAGGCTACATTTTTGCTTACCTATTTTAATGTCTGTTCAGCTTTAAAGGAGTTACTTATTAGTTTACACGCTGTCCTTCTTCTTAGGACAAGGCATCCCTGTCAGCGAGGCTCGATGAGATGATGGAGCAAAGCCTCTCTCTATTTCAGAAGAGAGACGACTTGGACGAGCTCGAGGGCTTTCAGCAGCAAGAACTTGCTAAAGTCAAACACATGGTACATAAAAAACACACACAGCCCAAGTGCCTACCCAACGGATGGTGTTATTTAGATAGCAAATCAAATACGGCCATGGCAGGTGGGATTTTGCTATAATTTCCATTCTAAGCCATATGCCATGTCCATTTTGTTCCCACCACCTTGGTTAGAAACGATTTTGTTTGAACAATCTTCTTTCTCATGGACGTGACGGGCAAAAAGTTTCCAACCATGGTTGTGTTTGCCACTTTAGTTACTTAGAAAGGAGGAACAGCTGAGTACACGGGAGCGAGAGGTGCAGCAGAAGGAAGCTGAACTACAGACAGCCAAGAGAGAACTGGCTGAGGCCCAACAGAAACTTCAGTCCCTAGGGGAGCAGCTCCAGGAAAGCACCAGGCTTAACACTGAACTTGAAATCGAAAGGTAACAAATGCAGTAATATTCAAATATACCAAAGGTTCCTTGCGGTTTCTCACCTAACCATTTATCTATTGAACTCCGTTTCATTCACTGTCTGCAGGGAAGAACTTCTCATGGTCCAAGAGGAGGCTGAGAAAAAGATCGCTGAGCTGGAAGGGAGTAGCCAAGAGCTGCAGAAGGTGATCCAGCAGGTGTCGGAAGACTTTCAGAGAGTGAGTCCTGTTCAAGGGCTGCAGACAGAGGTTGTGTTACGTATTCGCTCGGTAAGACGAGCAGGTTGAAATGACCCTGGTCTCTGTGCTTTCAGTCGCAGAACAGAGCAGGAGCCCTGGATGGGTCTCTGCAGGCCTTACAAGTTCAACATGACGCCCTGAAACTACAGTTGCAAAAGGTGGGAGACCACTCCCTTTCCCAACTGAACCTGAGCACAGTTGAATGTATTTCCATGATATTATCAAAGACATGTCCCTGTCCTCTTTTTGCCTTACTACCCAGGCTGCAGTTGCAGAGGAGGATAAAGAGCGCGTAATGCTTGACCTCCAGGAAAAAGTATCCAACCTTGACAGACGTCTGCAGGGAAACTTGAGTCAGGATGAGCACCTTCATGAGCTGCTCAAAGAGGTAGTGAGCCATTATCTAGGTTGGAGGCAGCCAGTAGCGTGCAAAACCAGACCATGAAAACATTTTTATTCATCAATGTGTAGAAGTCCACCCTGGAGCAGAGACTGGAGGAAAGCAGACTGGAGCTGCTGGAGGCACGCACCAATCACGCAGACACTGTCAGCTCACTGGAAGCACAGGTGAGCCCCCCACCCACCCACCCACCAAATGGCTTTACACACACAGTGTGTGCTAAGCAGTAACGGTCTGTACTGGCATGCTATTTCTCACGTCTTCTGCCACAGGTTTCTCGAATAAATGGAAACGTGTCGGAGCTCCAGACTCTACTGCGACACAAAGATGACTCCTTCAAGTCCTACAGGCAGAGAACTGACACACAAGTAAGAGGCTGGGTCTGTAGATACAAATAACATATTTAGACAAGTGATGTGAACTTCTACAGTTTCTTACCTCAAACCTTGTTTCTCCTTCATAGATAGCAGACTTGGAGCAGAGGGTGCAGGTGAGCAACGAGAGGCTAAAGAGCACAGAGCAGCAGATCACTGACAAACAAACACTCTTGGACAAACTGGTAAATAGCCCTGCCACTGAGTTGGACAATGGACTCCATGTTCTATGTCTTTTTGCCACTTTCATAACAGAATGGAGAAAAATACACATACAAATAAACCTTAAAATAGGTTGTAATTTAACTATTTTTTTGTTTTGTCCCTTTCTTTTTCCAGGAGGCCGAGTGGAGTGCCTGCAGGGAGAGTCTTGAGCAGCAGCTGTCTGCAGCCTGTCAGCAGGGCCAGGAGCAGAGTAGTAAACTGGAAAAACAGCTCATAGCACTACAGACCGAGACAGACATAGAGCGAACCGCGTTCCAAAGCAGGAATGTGAGCTGCACTTCCCTATTTTACTTCCTCTCTTGGACTCCCATAGTTTCATCCACAGTCTTAAACACAGTCATCTGTTTTTACTTAAAGTCTCATGTAATGTATAGTATTAGTATCCAATGTAATTACCTTTTTTGCTATGGCCTTTCTTATATACTTCTTAATTTTTTAACCTTCTCTTCCTTTAATTTATTCTTCCCCCATGCCTCCGTCACTGGCATTGTGTTTCGCAGAGTGAGCTGGAGCAAGAGAGAACCTCCCTCCTCAGAGGAAAAGAAGAAGCAGATGTGGATTTGAGGAGGTGGACAGAGGAACTTGAGCAGGCCAGGGTCAGAAAGACAATCTGTTGTGCACTGTTTTCTCTTGATTCCAGTCGGAATTTAATAACAGTGTTTTTAATTCGCAGATCTCTTTAGATGTTCAGTTTTGTGGCTCCCATAGTGCTAAGATAACGATATCAGGCTATTCATTTTCTTTTTTGTTTATTTGAGTAAATCTGATGTTTTTATGTGTATCTTCCCTCAGGCGGAGCTGAGTAGCAGGCAGACTGTGAGTGTGGAGATTGCCAAGGCACTCGAAGACACCAGGAGACAAAAGGAGGAGCTCCAACTACAGGTGCCTAGCTTCCCCTCTCTCAGACCAATTTCATATCCAAAATGTCTCTGCAATAGAAATGTCTTCACAAAAACAACTTTGCCATTCATGTTGTCAATGTCATGTGATTTATTTTATTTATCTTAGGTAGGAGAGCTGACTGCAACTCTTAAAACCACAGTGCAAGAGCTGGCCAACATCACTGACCAGCGGAGGCAGAAAGAGGAAGAGATAAAAGCTCTTCACAGTGGTAATTACAGGAACAGATGATGCTTTTTTTTCCTCCACAAATTTGAAGAGATCTTTTAAAGGGGTGGGGACATTTTATGAAAACCATGGTGATAGATAAAATAGGAAGAGGAATTACTGAAGGAAAACAAACAGGTTGGGGTGACATGTTTGTGACCACAAATTGGAACACATTGTGTGTAGTAGATCTGGAAAAAAAGATTCTAAAGCATTTGGGACAGATTTACAGATGTAAGCGGGGCCTGTTTTGTGTAGTGATGCTGACGTGACCTTGTGTGTTACACAGAGCTGCAGAAAGTCCAGACGTCTTTGTCCAAGCTCCAGGAGGAAACTGAGAGAGAAAAAATACAGGCAGATGAGAGGGAGACGGAGAAAGACACACAGTTGGCCAGCCTGAGGCATGAGATCCTCACACAGGCACAGCAGCTGGACTCCTGTCATTCACGGGTCAGAGTACACACACACACACACACACACACACACACACACACACACACACACACACACACTTACATATCTTTATTCCTCTCAAAAGTCTTTCTCATTAGGCTGTCTCTGAGGAGCCTAACTGATCATATCTCTATTCCTCTTTAAAAGTCTTTCTCATTAGACGGTTATGTCATCTTTAATAATGTAGGTGTCAGAGTTGGAGGTGGAGGTGGATACCTTAACGGAACAGCTGCAGGCTCCAGAGGTGTGTGAGCTGGACCACAACGGCAGCATGACTGTAGATGACCTGGATCACATGCAGAAGGTTAACAGAGACCTGGAGCAGCAACTCAGTGAGAAGAACAAGGTCAGCTGGCACCACCTACTGAACTGAGAGTTGTAATGGCCAAAGGTGAGTGCTCTAGTTGAATCATGGCATATCAGAAGTAGTGATTGGATGTCTTATGTCTTTCAGATAATCAAGCAGCTGCAACAGAGGCTAGCAGAATTGAAGCGAACTCTACAGAAAGAGCTGGTGAGACATTGTAGAGTAGACAATGCCAGTGATTGAGTGTCATTTGTGTATTTGATTATTTTGCCCCTTAATAGTTGATAATTGAATTCTGTGAACCATTACCTCTGTGTGTTGTGTTGCAGAAGCTGAAACCTGACCCGGAGTCAGAGGGGAAGGAGAAGGCTCTGGAAGGAAGGGGAGAGAAGCTGGAGAGAACAGACCGAGTGCCTACAGACCTGGCGCTAGCCTCAGCTCCCCTGCCAGCCCCTACTGCCACTGTCCCCCGCCCTCCCACCTCAAGAACCACTGTCACTAACACCTCCGACCTCAATGACTCCAGAGAGATCAACTTTGAGTACCTCAAACACGTGGTTCTGAAGTTCATGTCATGCAGAGAGGCAGAGGTGAGTCGTGTGTACTGGTTTTGTTCAAATTCATTTTGTATAGCACATTTTATACACATAGGCTATTCAAAGTGCTCTACATTAGGCAAGCAGGCACATACAAAACAAAGAATAAAATAATAAGAACGGAATAAAGACGATAAGTCTGAATATCTGTGGCTTTCTGACTTTATTTTCCAGGCATTTCAGCTTATAAGAGCCGTGTCTGTGTTGCTGAACTTCACTCGAGAAGAAGAAGATATGCTGAAGCAGACCCTGGAATATAAGGTATGTGACTCATCCTAAAACATATTTTACACAATGTGGCCTTATTGTATTTGTTAAACTCCTTTTATAGCTATTAATTGATGGGCAAGTTTTTTTTGGGGGGGGGGAACACACCTTGGGTAACACAAGTATTCTGTTGATTGACCCAACAGATGTCGTGGTTTGGATCCAAACCTTCCCCAAAGGGGGCCATTCGACCATCAATTTCAGGAGCACCAACACACTGGAGCTGAGGGCAGGGCAATAAGACATGAAATGGGAAGAGAGGACAAAAACACAAATACTTGAACGACAGTAGAACATGTCCGTCTTTCATATCTCCCGTCACTGTGGCAACCTGTGCTCTGAAAAGAACTCTTAACAACACTTATAACACTGACTCAGATTCAAGTGTAGCTCCTCAACACACAATGGGACAATATTGTTTTCTGCTCTTCAGGGACTGTTTAAGGTGAGAGTGACTGAGGGACAGAGGCTTGTAATTGGTAATATATGTTAACTGAAGTGGTATTAATGTCAAGCAAATGCTGAAAAACAGAAATGGCTCTTTGATAAATGCTCTCCTCTAAAGACTAAAACGATTCCTTTAATTATAAAGGAGGTTATTAAGACTGTTTCCTAATTGTGATGGGTATTGGTAAAATATAGATAAAGGATTCTTTCTACAGGGCTGTCAGGGCTCCATATCAGACAGTGAGATTTACACCAGGGATGGTGTGCTTCAGTACGCATGTGAGTTGGTTTGGTTTTCCTCAATTTTATGGCATGAAGTAATTTTTCTAGCATTTCTTACCTAAAGTTATTGCCTGAAAAAAGAGCTACCCTTCCAATGCCTATAACAGATGGTTGGACTTTAGAAGACTCATTTTCAAATATAATGCATAACCATAGATTTCCATTGCACATATCAATTAGCTTTTGGGATTTCTTTGCGTAGAAAACCGTTAATTAAAATCGGATCATATATAATGAAACCACAAGGAACTAATCATACATCGCAGAAAGTACCTTTTACTTTACTAACCGTTCTGTTCATTTAAAAGATGGTATTGTTTTCCAGTAGTGCTATTGGAAAACAAATGTTTGGTTAAAAACAAGAAAGGTATTGACCTTTTCTATCATTCCAAATCTTTTTTTGTTCACTTTTAACAAATAGTACTGCTTATTATTCCCGAACGATTTGTATGCTTGTCCTTGAAGTTATTGGACAACTCATACATTTTACTGTAGCCTGGGAAGAACTGTGATTATCTGAAAAGCTTATTTTTGTTTTGTTTTGTTGGGTTAGAGCTGTCCTTCGGTGGCTTTGTGAGATAATTAAACGTAAAGAGGGTAAAGGGGATTGTGTTAATATAATGCTAGTAAAGCATATAATGATAAAGATATCTTCAATAAGATATTAAGGTGTGCTCTACCTTTACCTGCCTTGTGTTTGTGTATATTAAATTACAGTACATTCCATATGTCTATTTATATATGAAAACTGTACATATACCTCTGCGTTGACAACTTTATAAATCAGTGGATGTAAATGACTTGGCTTGACCTCTTCAAGTTTTTTTCATGATTGCTTTTATCTTTTTTTGTCTTTCAACATCATTATTTAATAGTATAACAAGTCCTGAATGGTCTGTGAGTGCTGTTACCATATGAAAAAAGGTATTCTGTTTAAGGAAAGTAGCCCTGGGAATCTGCATGCCTTATAACTGGACTGCATTGAAGATAAATCTTCCCAAGCCATAAGAAAAATGTAATGTGATAGATACAGTCTTGCAATTTAAATTCTCACTTGCTAGTTATTACAGCAGTCATGGTTGTAATGTCTGGATACTCTGCATAAAAACATCATACAATTTTCTGGCTGTTTTGTACGTTGTTTCCTGATATCTCTTTTACAGTGCAATCACAGAGCAATTTTATGACAATTTTTGTGAATCAGGACATTACAAATCAATCGTTAAATATTACAATAATAGGAATCAAAAGAAACTGCACTTTTCTCTTTTTTGTTCCCTCAACTTGACAGAATCGGTCACTATATTTGTTTCGTCGTGTCGTTCCATAGAAAGTTGCCCCTACGTCATTGTATGTTTCTATTAATTGATTGTGAATAAATTCATACATCGTGGAAACGGGTGTTTTATGTTGCCTACCTACACACTTAATTGGGCTGTTCTCAGGAGAGACCAATGGGTGGTGCTGTTGATTTTGTGGAGCGTAAATTTTGATATAAGAAGAAGTTTACCTCCGGAAACTACATTTAGCGAACACGCGGTGTGTCCGGCCTTTCCAACGGGGCAGCGTAAAAGAACATGGTGAGCAGATCATCGGTTGCCTCAAATTTGTTAAAATAAGTTGTTATAATGTTGTCTATTGCACGAATGTGTATACGATTCATGTACATAAACATCTTACCGAGCTTTGCATGTCTGTGTCGGTGGTCGCGGCATCTCGCTTTTTGACATAGATCTATTATTTTCCTTCCGATGGCCATTTCTAAATCGTTACGTTATGGTTCTAGGCTAGGTAGCTAGCTAGCTCGCTAACAGTTGGCTTAGGATGCACAAATACGCCTGAAATAAATGTCCTCTGCGGTTAATCGTGAATGTTTTTTTCTTCTTATGAGGTTGACATTTCCTGCTTTAATATTTGCTTTCAATGCTCGAACGTGTTTTGGTTGACTGATGTTGGCCTAATCCTAGCAATAATCCATTTGAGTCTTTCCCCGGCCAATGCCAATGGCAGTGTACTGTAGCTTCCTGGCTAACGAACGCTGACCTGATTGTCACGTTTGAGTGTTAGCCTCAAATTAAGGTTCAATGCCTGTAAAAAGAATGTTCAGCCAACGATGTGTATTAATTTTGCCTATAGCTGCCATGCCATATTACGATCAGCAATCGCTTGATGGTCGCCGTAAAACGGATGCTGACCTGCAATTTAAACTACATATCTAACGTTTCAGTATATTTATTATGTCTGCTCCTACATACAATAGTTAACCACTTTACATTAACGCTAGCCATTTGCCCTCTCTGAGGCCTGTATGTATTGCCTTGACTTGACAGTCCAAGTAGCTAACAATAATAGTACACGGACTGAAAATGTGTATGATGTTGTCACTGTAGGGCCCCTAACACAATCGTATAACGATCCACTTCAAATAACAGAAATTATATTGGCATGGTTGTGACAGTTGATTATGCTGTGTGCATTTCTTTTGTTTCACTCATGAGAAAGTAGAAATCAACATGAGGTCAATTATGTGGGAACCTTAAAATAAAATGGAAGACTTGGACTTGATTTGGTGAAGACTGATCTCACAGAGGGAGAGCTAAATTTGATTTCAAGATAACTCTGCAAGTGGACAAGTACCTGTGCATTTGTTCACTCTTTAAAAATCTACTTTTCGCTACAGGCAAAAATCAAGGCAAGGGATTTGAGGGGCAAGAAGAAGGAGGAGCTGCTGAAACAGCTGGATGACTTGAAAAATGAGCTGTCCCAGCTTCGTGTGGCCAAGGTGACTGGTGGAGCTGCCTCAAAACTCTCAAAGATGTGAGTATTGGGTTTATACTTAACAGATTGTACATTTTAAGTTCACTTATTCAGAAAAGCGTAGCATTCTCAATTGATGTAACGCTTACTAGTTCAAAGGAGAAGGGGCCGTATTATAGATGAAGACTTGAATTGTAGTTTTTACCATTTCATTTGCCCAAAGATTAGATTTGGAATGATGTGTGTTCGTGTGGCTTGTGCATGATTTGGGAAGTCCAGTCTAATGATTGACATGTTTCTTTTTCCAGCTGTGTTGTCCGCAAGTCCATTGCCAGAGTTCTGACTGTCATCAACCAGACACAGAAAGAGAACCTTAGGAAGTTCTACAAGGTAAGAATACTTTTTATATGGGGCTTCTCCAACCCCTTTATACAGCTGTGTATTTTAGTCTGTTGGACTCTTGATTGTTTGAGCTAGATGTTCATTGTTGTCTTAAATGTTGAGCTTGTGTAGGCAGTTGAATTAAACATTCTTTAAATCATAATTTTGATCTGTTAATGCACGTTGGTTGCTATAATTTGTGTTGCTTTGGGGGGGGGGGGGGAAATCCATGCTCGTAAGAGGTGCCCTATCCCTTAAATCAACCTTTTGGAGACACACAATGATGGAAACCTCAATTGAGCTTAGTTATACTTCAAAGTTACCTGTCACTCACTGTGGGCTGGCCCTTCTCTGGTCAACTTTATTATTGCTGTCAGTGAGCAGGTAAGATAGTCTTGCTGCTCACACAGAATCAACTAGCTTTTAAAATGATTTAAATCAGCATCCCTTACAATTGTATCAATAAATTAAACCAAAGTAGTCCATAATTATAAGTGATTTAGATGGATAGGACATATTGTGGTCTAGTGTTGCAGTGTGACAGATTTGAGAGGTAAAATGGTGGTTGTGGGTGTTCTTATTAACCCATTGTTTACCATCTTAGGGCAAGAAGTACAAGCCCCTTGACCTGAGACCCAGAAAGACCAGAGCCATCCGCCGCAGACTTACCAAGCACGAGGAGAGTCTGAAGACCAGGAAACAGCAGAGGAAAGATCTCCTGTACTCAGTTCGCAAATATGCTGTCAAAGCCTAAGGCTTTATTTGAAATAAACTGAATAAAACGCTTCACTAGTGTCAATTGTTTATTATGTTGATATTTGTATTTGAACAACCCATAGTGTTGCATTTTCTACCTGTCATTTGGCCTAGGCAGTAATAAAAGCCAGTAACTTCTTGTGTATTATGAGTACTTGATCTGTCCAGCTGTGGCATAAAAACGCTACCATGCAGCAACATACTTATGATTTAGCTTAATATAATTTATACAGTAATATGTGCTCACATAATCTAACACAAGAGGGCAGTAAATTCATGGGGCAAGTGATGCTATAAAATGTCTCAAAGATCTGTCACGGTTTACTGTAGCTTGCCTTTGATTTAATCATACTGCTCACTATGATCATTTAAAATGTCTTACTGTTGCACATCTGTTTAATAAGTGTTTGGTTTGGGTTAAGTAATTCCTGATTTACATTTAACTGATGCTTTGCTCATGGCTTTTGTCAATTGATTTGTTTGACAAATGTAGGTCTGCTTTATGTTTATGAAGAAGCCAATGTGTTTGGTTTTGCTTGTATTTGTGAAGTGTCCATGGGTTTTAGAAAGATTTTTAGTATATTTGCAATAATAACTTCATCTGAAATGTGGGTAAGATCTCAATGATGTAACCTATTGTACAGTATTTTAGTTTCATGCTTAAGTACGTACAGCTTCCACTATAAGGTAAATTATTTTTGTTAATCCTAGTCATTTCAGGGTAATCCCGTTCAAGCATAGCCATCTACCTAATGATTGGATTTGCTATGTTTTTCCTCAAATTGCCCTTCAGTATGCAAACATTCTTAATCTCATGTGGCCCACAGCGGCCCCATACCAAGGTCTTGATCGTTTTTATTTTGGGTAGCCTGTCCACGCCTTCCCTGTGGGACATATGCTTCCTAACAGATGTAATAGGGTCCCTCCCCAAATGAGCAGCTGCAGGCATTATCTGGAGAGGTTTGCATTTCTCTTCCTGCTCTGTGTCGTGTCCATGTGGACCTTGTTTAGAGGCGATTGTGCAGGTTCTGTTATCTGGACTTTCCTGTAACCTGTAGTTCTCACTGAGGGTCTGTGGTCTGATGTCACCAGAGGGCCCCGGCAGCCGAGAGGGGAATGTAAGATAGTGTGTGTGCATTGTTTCTGGGTGACTTTGTAGTCTCATCTCCTGTGACAGGTCCTGAAATACTGTCTTTTCTGGGGTGGTTGGTAGGCTGTTAACTTTAATGGCATCTTGCAGACTGCTCTCATCTTCTGAAAGCCTATGGGAAAAGGACACATGCCATAATGTGTAAATACAAGAAATTACTCAGTTTGGCTTCAAACATACTGACATTTAAACAGACATTTTCACAAAACAATTCCCTTTTTTTGTAGTTTGATCAAAGGTTTCTTCATTCTCAAGAACTGAAAAATAGTCACAAGACTTTGGGAGCATACTTCATTGGTTATCTCTTAATTTCTGTCAATATTTCTTTCTTCCCTTGCACCCAATCAGTCATTACTCAGATATGATTTTTAAAGGAAGCAAAAACACAAATAGGATGTAAACGACATTGTGTGAGGATCCCCCATAATAAAAACATTTGGAAATCCATGTATATATCATTCTAGCTTCCCTTTTAAATAAAGGACTCGATACTCAATATCACAAAATGTTGCATACTTTACGTCTTCACTTTCTGTGTCAGCCTCTTCATCCTCATAGAAGGATGAAGGCAGATAGAGGTGCAGCATGGAAGTCTTGGAAGCTCTCTCATTCACTGTATCTTGTGTTTCATGATTTGTGTGATTGGTATTCCCGGCCCATCTGTGACATTCTGACAAAAAATTGTGTTTCGGTCAATCAGGGTGATTGGTGTGGTATTCAAGTGTGGACAGCTTTAGTACAGATGTTCAATAACATTCAATACTGGCTTATTTCCCAAATACAACATCTTGATATTAGTAAGGCCAGTGTACAATACATAGAGCATGACAATATCTGAAGCAGAATGTTGTTTGTTACTATAATTGCTAGAATATGAAAAGGTTATTATCCAAAGCAGAGGTATAAATTTGTACGGTTTGATAGCAAACACACCCATGCAAGCACATCACGCAAAAAGATAATCAAATCAGTAGATATTTGTTTGAACAACCACAAAACATCACAACTGTTTTACCCTAAATTGAGAAGAGATTAACATGTTTGGTTATGTTTATGGGGATTTGCAGGCATTTGGAAGCTGGTGTGTGTGCGTGTGTGTGTGTGTGTGTGTGAATGTGTGTGTGTGAATTCTTTGTTTTGGCTTCTTGGACTGATCAAAGTGCCTTTTAAGTGGTTAGCTCTGTGGGTAAACAGAAGCCTCAGTCCCCCATTATGGCAGCCATGAGAACACATTAGCACCAGATGCTGCAAGGGTCAAGTTGACCACTTAGAAAAGAGTAACAATGTTATGATTTGGTTTCGATTTGTTGCTTTGGGTTCATTTTCATCTTTTCTTTTTTTTTACCCAAAAAATGTTTAAGTCTTTGAAATACAGAGTTGTAATACTATCCACTGATAATACCATATGACATGCAAAGAGATAGAATTGCAGTCTCGATTATCATTTGTGTGTGACAGTATAAATGTGCACTTACCTGCACCGTCCCTGGTTCCTCTTGGGCCTGGCCTGTTCCTCCCCCCTCCCACTGGAGCAGTGACGGGTCTACTTATGTTTCTCAGCCCCGGTGACACTGCTGCTGTTTTGGTCTCCTCCAGCCTTCCCCGTGCACTACGCGCTGGCCTCACTCCTCCTGTGCCTGCCCCACTGCTCCTGGTCTCCGGAGTCAGCCTAGGTGTCACACTTTTAGGCCTCTGCTGCAAAGTGCAGCTAAGCCCTCGAACTGGGTCAGAAAATTAATCAGTTAAGGTGAAATAGTGGTGTTGATTGAACCAATTGTATTGAATCAATAGATACGATTCTCTAGGCTCTTTTCAGAATTCATGCTATGTTAAAAACCTACTTTTAGTAATAAGATTGGATGTCATTATGTCAAAATATGTTGAGTATTAAAACAGTAAAGTATGAAAGGGTAGTTGTTCACCATAAAGGCCAGCAGCATTATATGAACATGAAGACTCCACACAGGAAGCTGCCCTGAATAAGTACCCTGTTTGCCCTTTGTTGAAAAGGAAGGGCTTGTACGGCGTTGTCACTCTTGAAGGATGTGGAGGAGACAGGCATTGAAGTGTTGAGTACATCCTGCTTTACACCTGGACTGTCCTCATTATTTTCACAAGTACATTCAACTGAAAAATAAATGTGTACTTGTTTTGTCCAACAGCTACATATGGCTTACACATCTGCAAATCAGAAACTTTATTATGGTGAGTCAGATGGTGAGTCAAAAGACGTCTCTAAACACATTCGTATAATCTAAATATGTCTGTTTAAATAACGAGAGCAACAGAACATTGAACATTGACTGGGATATGTTAGATGTTAATTACAGATGCATAGCTATGCTGTGAGGATCATGTTTTCCAATGCACTCACAGAACATCGAGTCAAGTGATCAGTGAAGCATCATTGCTCTTTCATGAGGGGTTTCATGCTATGAGGGTTGTTTATTTTTCTCCAAACTTTCCTAATTCAGAGCCTCATGATTTAGCCCTGTCAAAGGAAGTGCAAATTATTGAATACAATTTTCTGTTACGTGAATGAACAACAATCATGAAAACATTAGCAACCTTTAAAGGTGACACTTCATGTTAAGGCTTATTGTTTTGTTCGGATTGTTCAGTCGTCCAGTTAAATTGCGCATGTTGACATAATCGCTTGAGTTTCAAATAATTTCTCAGTCTGCCGTAAATTGATTATGATGCATAGAGTATGCATGCACATCAAAAAATAAACTAAAGCACCCATTTACTCCTCTAACATAACACTGTTCATTTAGTTTGGAGAAGGTCCTTGGAGGCATAGATCCTTAGTGGCCTCTCAACATGCCATAATCAGAGATGACTATGAAAGGTCCTGAATTGTCATTCTGATTAAGGAACTCTAATCAATTCTTATGGCCTTTCATCTTGTTGTATTTAACATTTGTGCCCAATACATTGTTACGTAAAAAGAAAAAAGCCATGCTATGCGGGAATTGATTCAACTATGATATTTCATTAAAGTGTATTGGGAAAGCAGCCAGCATTATAAGATAAACCATGTGTTTTTTTTCTTACATGGGCCTTTGGGAACAGTACGTAACTCAGAGCTTTCTTTGTTTCTAACTCATCATTAAACGTTTCAAACCATTCCTACCTGCTACGCTAAGAAGTCCAAGTCTTTCACCATTAGTCCTGAAGAAATTGTTTTGTAGAGTTGAATGACATCCCATTTCCTAATGTGACTGTACAGCTTTATCCACACCCAAAGATTTACTGGCTTGTCGCTTAGACCCACTTAGCTGTTGCCAAGGGCCAGTGAGCTCAGCCACAGGACTTGTTTGTGGTTGGTGAGGAAGTAGGTTTCAGTATTGTCATGGTTACATAAAACTGACATAATGGTTGATAGTTTAACAAGGTAAAGTGCATGTGTTTGGTCATGTTGCTACACACATAGTCTGCATGACTTGCAGACTGACTTCTGCAAAGCTAATAACCCTAAGAAAGAATTGGCATGCCATCCTTAAGTAATAATTCAAAGAGGATTCCAGGTAATGATAAAAGTCATGCACAGCTCAGCATTACTCTGTGGATTTGGGGCTTCACAGGGAAGCTTTCCCCCCCAGTGCCATACCTAAGACTTTAAAGGGAGGACAGGTGGACAAGGAATTCATATCTGGATTTGGCCTGCCTCCACTTTCCTTTATCGGCACTTGTTGGACCGATTCCAGTATAGCACGTGTCATGGGCTGGAACTCCTGCTGTCTGCTTTCACTTACACACCTGTGTCCATCTATGGGGCTGTAGCATTGACGGTTTGCTGGGAGAAGGCTCAAGAGCAGAGCACAAGCTGGAATCATTTCCCACCAGTTCGACTGTGACCTACTGATGATGTGTTGCCCACGGCTCTCTGTGTTGACGAATTCTCTGAGGTGTCATAAGCACCTACGTGAAGTATTAACAGGGACTGCTAATACGGGGGGATGCTCAGGGAAGGAGAACCATCCCGTCACAGGGAGAAGTGTTTTCTCTGTGTCATTGGAGTGAAATGCTCCAGAATAGAGTTCTTGGCAGTTGAGTCCATTCACTTATCAGCCTGTTAATATGAGTGTGTTTCCACCCATTGTAAAACTGACAGGAATTCAAGCTTTTCGGTCATAAGAACATTTTAGGTTAAAAACGTTTTGTTGCTTTATCCGCTCATTTCAAAAAGTAAGATTAATTTGCTGCATGATTGGCTAGCCAGTGGACATTCTGAGGAAATCATTTCTAACGAGTTAATAAGGGGAATATTATCAAAGCAGCCTATTCCACTGGGTCTAGTCGGTCTCACATAGGCAATGTCTCTGGGCTTTCTCTCCGTCCAAAACAAGCTTGGTCATCTCCACAGGGACTCATTCTGAGTGACAGTGGGATATTTTGCTACATGGTGTTTCGAAACGATATCTGTGATGCAATGCCCTCTGCATATGTTCAGCCAATTGCTATTACTAAAACATTTTCACAGGTGAAACTTTCAAATATCCCCAGAATTATGCAATTTTATTGACTAGGACGGAAATGTGTTTAAAAGACATCTCTTCAGTTTTGAGAAATTAAGTAGAATTTATTTCTGGCTAGGACAAAATTTCTATTTCATATTCCAATAACCCAACAACAGATACAGATAAAGTCATTTAACAGACAATCTTAGCCAGCACATCTTTGCGCTATTGTCTGAGGCCTTCCCAACTTAACCATTCTGAACAGTCACACAATTCAGAAAGCACCATGGTATTACAGTAAGAGAGGACATGTGTAATATGTAAATGAATAGCTGGCGGGACTGTTCTCATGTCCCCCACACTGCCTCTGCTTGTCTGTAGGCCCATTAACTCGGCACCATTTCCACAGGCATCCTGTCCCGCTCAACAATCTAGCCATGGGGGTTTCCCAATTTCAAACCATGATGTCATCCGGATTTCTCTGCTCTCAGATAGTCTGTCCTGTCCTCTGTTGGGGGTGGGGATACGCGGATCGGACCACAAGTTCTCCCCATTGACCTGGACTCCTTTTCTGTGGTGATGCTGTTTCACCATGTCTACCCCTCGCCCAGATGACATCTGAGGAGAGACTGGAGGCTCACATACGTTTACCATTACACCCAAGCTGGCGTCTCGCAGGCTTAAAAGAATGTATCAACAGCATCCAGCCTCGGTGAGACTCCGTGGAGAGCAGCAGGCAGCATGCGTGATGAGAGGGGGTTAAAGGAGTCTTCAAATAGAGCAGAACAAACGTAAAATATGGGGACCTCTGCTCTGGTTTGGGTGGGTGAAGGGGTGTTGACGTGGGATGGCCTGGGAATGTAAGGAGATGTGCTGGTACGGTTATCGGTTCTAATCAGCATGGACTGGGAAATCAACAGAGTGAGAAATGAGAGGTGATAGGTGAGAATGTTATCACTGTGCCCATGGAACGGAATGTAGCAGGTGGACATTTCAGCCAATTGCAGTTGTAAGGATAAATGATGAAGGATTAGCGCTGAAAAGATGACAGAGGTACTTTAAGAGAAACTGTTTCCATGTGGTTCCCTCGAGGAAGAGAGAGAGAGAAAAACATTCATTGCCTGTGCACTGTGAGAAAATAAATATTTTACTTATAATGCCCATGTCCAAATCTTTGAGGCTTTGTTTGTTTGTTTTTTTACTCTAGAATTCCACGTCATTTACAATGGAAGACAAGAGGCAATGAAGCTTGAAAATGAACCACGCACTTATTACCAAAACACCAGCTAAATTTGTTTTAGATGGCGAGGAGCTCATGGAAACAACAGCAGTCCATTATAAACAAACAACTAATGTCCTACTGAACCTCTGTGTGGAAATGGTATGAATGTACCACACGAACACACACACACACACACACACACACACACACACATAAACACGCACGCACGCACACACGCACGCACGCACACACACACACACACAACCCAAATCGCTTTGAATGTCTACTTCCATTTACCCTGAATTAATCTAGGAAATGTAGGCATGTCTTTTCAATTCCCTATCCCATATTTTGTTTTAAACAGTCTTAGGACAGTGTCAGTAGGAGTTGGGGATGAGTGCCATAGCCCTCCTTTCAAAGTCTGTGGTTTATTGCCTTCCCACCCCATTGATGACTCATTTGTTGGGTAATTATCATGTTGATTTTTGTTACATTAGTGGTAAAATTCAAACATCTCAAGAATACCTCAACATGCGTCAGCTGTAACGTGTGTGAAATTAAAATTGTTTGGGAAAATTAGGTGTCTTGTAACATAACCAGACATTGGAGCGATTCTCATCTCAGGGCTGGGTTATACGCGCAATTGCATTACTCACAAACACAAGCTGCTCTCCCCTAGGGTACCCTCACTGTCCAGTCTTTGTTTTAATATGCAAGGTTAGGGGTGAGAGTGAGGCGAGAGAGGAAAAGATATGAAAGAGAACACTGTGTATCCACATGGGCATAGAGCAGCAGCTGGTGTGTGTCAGTCAGAGGATGTTGTAGGGGGAGATGGTACAGGGCTCTGCCTCCTTGTTAACCAACCGCTGTAGGATGGATATGAATGGACAATTGGGGGGGGGGGGGGTCTGTCCCAGGTGGTCCTTGGGTCCTAATTAACTTCATTGTCCCTTAGAAGAATCCAGATGTCTCTTTAAAAACAAGTCTCCCATGTTGAACAGCGTCTTGAGTTTTTCTTTTCTTGGCTAGTCAACCTCCAGCACTGAACTGCAAAAACAATCCCTAAAGAGCTCAGAGCTAGAGGTTTACCTTTACATTTCCGAACAATATTTTGAGAAAATCGTTGGATTTCCTTATCTCCTGTTAGACTCCTTTCGGATTATTGGTGGTTATCCGGTTTGTGTGGTAGTTTTTCTCACGGCTGTCCAGAGAGTTCCCAGTCTTTCCTCCACCCCTTAACTCACCACACCAGGATTTGATTGGCCAACTTCACTCTCTCTATCTCTCTCATCCAGCCCTAGGCACAGTCTGGTGCCCAAGGATGGTTGTTTGCCCCAGAACATCGTTAACCCCCAAAAACTATTTCCCCAAGCTTTATCAACTCTAACATAGCAATTGGGTTATGTAAGTGCTATGCTATAACAATTCTAAATATAGCAATAGAGCGATAACGAATAAGTTAAAAATGGAACTTACAAGGCAGCACGGTGGCTCAGTGGGTAGCACTGTTGCCTCACAGAAAGAAGGTCTTGGGTTCAATCCCCACCTGGCCCAAGGGCCTTTCTGTTTGGAGTTTGCGTGGGTTTCCTCCGGGTACTCCAGTTTCCTCCCACAGTCCAAAAACATGCAGGTTAATTGGTGACTCTAGGTGTGAATGTGAGTGTGAGCTGTTGTCTGTCCCTATGTGTAGGCCCTGTGATAGACTGGCGACCCATCCAGGGTGTACCCCGCCTCTCACCCTGTGTCGGCTGGGACACGCTCAAGCCCCCCTGCGACCCTGCATAGGATGAGCGGTATTGTTAATGGATGGAGAATGGATAATACATTTTTGAA
>JAVQIZ010102810.1:0-14250 GCA_036023535.2 Galaxias brevipinnis | reverse complement strand
TCTCTAAGAGTCACACAAAGAAATAGACAAAATAGAGAAGAGTCCTCCAGTGCACCTGCTAATCAAACGCACAAGTCACAGGTGGCCATGGCATTCAACAATTACCTATCTCTCCATCTTCTGTCGCACACACACACAAGTGTGAACACACACACACACACACACACACACACACACACACACACACACACACACACATCAGAAACGCGCACAAAGGGGGAATTGGCCATGCCGACACTCTCAATAAGCTGTTCTCTCCCCGGGTGTTTTGATTCTTTTTCCTCCCCCTCTTCTCCCTCGTTCCTTTGAAAAGCCCTTTATGGTGTTTACACGGGTTCAATCGGCCGTGAGACTTGTGGGAGTGCTTTGTCGGGGCCTGTTTACATTGCAGCGTCTCCCCTATCAGTACACGTCCGCTGGGCCTGTTGGCTCCCTGGTTCTCGCAGAGAGGCCGTCCCAGCGGGTGGAGGGTTTGAAGGGCAAGGGGCGGGAGGAGGAGATGGAGAGAAGGGGAGTGGAGGAGAGGGGCGTCGTCGTCCCGTCCCCCCCCCCCCCCAGTGAGATAAGAGTCAGTTCACTATTGCTGGGTCATCAGCCCACTCCCTTCCTTTCCCAAAAAACAATCTTTTTTTTTTTCTATTTTCTTTCCCGCAAGACGTTATCAGGGCGGGCTTCACACAGCTGCGGAGGGAGCACATGCTGACCTGCCAGGAATACGGCTCGTCAGGTCAGGAGTCGCCATCAGATAAGGTGGAGGACATTATCTGTCCGGCGACGGGCTATCGGAGCGACGTAGCCTCAGACTCACCTCTCCCCTGTGTAGTCAAAGGCATCCCCCCGCGCACCGCAGTCCATTACGCTCACTATGTCAAATGCACTTGTTGTAGTAATGGAGGCCTTGACGGGGCCAAAGGTCCCCGGGGGAGAGGACATTCCATGAGTAAAGGCAGCGGAGGCAAAGCGGTCCCAGTCCACGTTAGTCTCAAACCAGACCAGAGCTCGCAGTGAGACATCTGACCCTGATCAGAAGACGGGCCACAGTATGGTTTTGATGACAGTGTTATTTGAAGAGAGATAATAACAAGGGGAAAACATGTCATTTTAAGTGAGGGAAGGAGCACTCCTATGGTTTTGATTAGGCTTGCTGTCATATACTTAAAAGGATCTGATGGAAAGCACAGGGACATAGAGACACAGGGACATTTGACAATACAGTCCAGAGGAAGGAGCAGCATTCAAGAACACCGCGCAGCAGAAGTTTGACGATAACAAAGCACGACTCCACTGTGAGCTTACAATGGACTGACAAAGCCAGAGCACATCGATAATAACCCCACTTGAAAAAAGGCAAAAAGAGAAAGCAAAGGAAATCAAAAGCTGCTGAGGCGGCTTTATTCCGCAGGGAGAAGAACTAACATTGATATGGGCTCGGCGACGTGCCTCTCGACAAGCACTCATCGTTCAAGTGAGCAAACACAAACGGGGGAAGCGCGGGACGGCGTTCTGATGTATGGGAAACATGCGGAGGCCATTAGGAGCCGACATGTGCTAGCAGTCTCTTATTAGGAATGAAGTGTACAAATACCCTGATTACCCTCATCTGGCTGGGGCTCAGCTCAGAGGGGAGGAACACTGAAAACAATTACCGCGCCCCGTGTTCAGACGGCTACGGAGAGGAAGCACGGGATCAGTGCGGGAGTCCGTGTGAACGTGTGAATCTTTACATGTGTGTGTGTGTGTGCCTCATGTAGCCAGCCACACACTGTGCGTTCAAGTGAGGTTTTTTTCCCCCCACACAATTTGGTTAGATGAAAGAAAGTCTGCTTCCGACTATGACCAAGTGTACTGTGTTTGCGTAACCGTGTGTGTGTGTGTGTGTGTGTGTGTGTGTGTGAGTGTGAGTGCAGCGCGCTGCATGACACAGCCAAAGGCAGAGGATGCGCCGCAGACCTTAAGCGGCCCCACAGTAACAGTCCCCACATGTTGTGGTGCCCGCACACATACCTGAACAGGCCCACCGCTAAGCATGGGAGCCAGCAGGGAACATAGGGGCAATTTCCGAGGACTTAACATTCCGAATCTAATCAGCCTAATATCGCGAGTGGCAATGTGTTGCGTCACAGCCACTGTTTTTTTTATGTCAGGACAGATTCCATGTTCACGGTCCCTTAATCCCTCCACCTGATATGTAGAGAGCCGACACTCACCCCATTACCCTTACCCACTCTCCCTACTCACATCCCCTCTGTAATTAAATCCAAGTCCTCTCCATTGAGTTGGTGGGAAAGAAAAGGTCGAGTTCTGGGTGGGCGGCCACCTCCCTGTCTCAGTGCTTGTCACAGTGGACGTAACGGACCAACCACCCAATTCCCCTCGACCTCCGTGTTTCAGAGGATTAGACCGTGGCTCTCCCCACTCGAGAGAGCGGGAAGGGACTGGGAGGCAGGTAGGAATGAAGCCTGAACGTCGGTCTCACCGGAAGGCCATGGACGCTCTGCAGCGCTAGTGGACGTGGGGGAAATGAGGTTGACTTTCTCCGAACAGTCTGTTACTGTAATGCCACTGTATTCACCGCCGAGTGAGACAGAGCCCAACGACGCCTAATCAAAAGTAGATTGTATAACATGTTGTATTATTGTAAAAACAGAATGATAATTCCTCATAGCAGCTCTACAGGGACATCACTCAAATGGAATCACACACACAAGGTTTTATTTAAACTTACTAAAGCTGTCAGGGAAGGACTAAAATGACGTTTCAGTCCCGGC
Source organism: Galaxias brevipinnis (assembly GCA_036023535.2). Lineage (NCBI taxonomy): Eukaryota > Metazoa > Chordata > Actinopteri > Galaxiiformes > Galaxiidae > Galaxias > Galaxias brevipinnis. The sequence continues at coordinate 11,482 of JAVQIZ010102810.1, read as the reverse complement.
ATGTACGGTACGCAACTATTACGGAATGAATATGCATGTATGCGTTTGAAAAAAGGTACGTGTTTGTGTGTGTGTGTGTTGTGTGTGTGTGTGTGTGTGTGTGTGAGGGCCACGGTCACAGAAACACAGGTGGTTCGCTTCCTCACGCCGTCTGTCCTCCCCGTGTTGGAGGTTGTCTCAGGAGTGGCGAGGTGTGAAAGCCCACAGCCGCATGCTGTTCCAGGGGGCCAGAGCAGCGAGCGGACCGGCCCCTCAGTGAGTATCACGTCTCTGTACAAACACAGCTCCCCCCACCCCTCCCTTCTAAATGCTGGGCTCGGACCAAATAAATCAAGAAACATCCCCGGCAGTCAGTCTCACACATACACACGCACACAAGCACACACGCACGCACGCACGCACGCACACACACACACACACACACACACACACACACATATCACAGGCGTGCGTCTGAGGGAACAGCTTTGAGGGGAGGGGGAAAGATCATAGCTTTGGCACATGTGTTTGCTTCGACCTCTGACGCCAAGACAGTAAAAAAAACAGCGGGAAACAAAACCACGTTGGGCCCCGAGTGAATGATGCTGATCGTCAGCGCTCGTGAAACTGTCACGCCGCAGCTTATAGTCTGCAAGGAGTTGTTGCTTTGTCCCCTGGGTTCACTGTGCAAGGGTCCTCTGCCAACAGCACAGGGTGTCTTTGACCGACCTATGATGAACTACCAGCCAAGAAACACAGTGACAGCAGGTTGGGTAACTTTCAACCAGGGGGGCCCTAGAGCGAGGTCTAGAGCCCAGCAACGAGGCTCTCTCTGGGGGAGAGAGAGGAAGGCAGACGGCCTCTCAGACTCTCGGAGCACCTCGGGTCTGCCGGTGAATAATGTCCAGGTGCATTCCCTGCTGAGCTTCCTGTTTTAGTCCCCCCTTTCCATCTCAATAACTCCCTGCCTCTGGGACATGGCTGGAAACCTCACGACCTCCTTGGCCCTGCCTCCCGTCCGTCCTAGCGCTGTGGGAAACCAAGGAGGGCAGAACACTGGTGGATCAAAAAAAAAGAAATAAAACTAAGAAAGAAAGAATTTCAATATTATAAGAATCCAAAGGAATTTCCCTCGTTCTCCGGCTGTGGGAAGAAAGACTGGAGAAGAACAAAGGACAAAGGGCAGATGTGGCAGACGGCCAGACGGAGGAGAAGGAGGAGAACGCGAAGGCGAGGGAGGTCACTTTTAGCACCGAGGTCACACCAGGAGGCTCCCTGTGGGACGGTAAAGAGGGGAGAGAGGACAGGCCAATTAGGATGCACCGTGACTCCCCCGGGGGGACGGGCTCGCGACTCTACGAGATGGATGTGGTGAGGGAGAGAGAGAGAGAGAGAGAGAGAGTGAGAGGGAGGGAGAGAGAGAGATTAAAGAGGGACAAGGAGAGAGAGAGAGAGAGAGAGAGAGAGAGAGAGAGAGACAGAGAGAGAGAGAGAGAGAGCGCAATACAGTGACAATAATGAAGAGAGAGAGGGCTCGGGTTAGAACATTCCATGAGTTATAATCTGCAGCTGCTGAGGACAGACAGAGGGAAGATACAAATTGGATTAGACTAGAACGGGACAAATGAAACAGGTGATTTTCCGTCTAGTAGTCACTTCTCTCGGATATGCCACTGATGCACCACGAAGCAACATATTTTAAAGAAACTGAAAAGTAGTCAGCTCCAGCACCCACACAGGAAGGGAAAGAACAGGAGATTCTAGACTCAGTGCTACTGAGGGGAGAGAAACAAAGCACCGAGATGTTTGTCGAGTTGGGGGCTTTTTTTTCACTCAAGTGTTCTAAACGAGCCAGCAGAGAGTGATGGTGGCCCCTTGTGCTGAACGTTTAGGAATGGAATCTTCAAAGGGCACGTCAGCAGACATGTTGAATGAAAGGGGTAAGGAGGCGGGGGGCTCTCTTAGCTGACATGACCTATGGGCCCTCCGTTCTGAATAAACCTCGTCACTTTGGCTCAGTGGACTCCCTGTGAAATCATCTACACATCACTAAAGAACTCCGGCGGAGCCTTGAAGGGTTTAGCTGTGTGATCACAGGCCGCCTGAGTGGGGCCTCATCCATCTTCATCCAGGAGGCGAGGGGTAGAGGGCACACCTGCAAAGAAGCCATGATGTCTGCAGGCTTCCAAATGCAGGTAGTGAACTTTGATAAGAAAGCTAAAGAACGCAATTTTACAATTGCCTTTGCCATTCCTAATCGTAAAATAGGAACAATACAAATTTAAAAAATTTAACTTCCTCCCTCTGCGACCACCACAGCAGTCCCTTGTCCACGCCGTCGGCAGTGGAGTCCCAAGCAGCCATCTCTTTCCCTCTGGGGTAATGAGAATGAGTCCAGGGTTAGAGCACAGCGTTTGATGGGTCAGCAACAAGAGGGTCCCACTGGGCCCAGTCTGTCACTCACACCGTCACTGGCCCTCCTCAGGAAACGCAGGAGCTGTCTGTTAGTCTTCTTAACCCTTTCCTCCGTGGTTAACACTGGTGCATTAAAGACATGGGACTCAGGGGAAATAGCCTGCTCGTCTACGGAAGGATCTAACAGGGTCCACCACTCACCAGAGTGTTGTTAACCGCTCTCCGTTTGGGTAATGATTGGCCAGGGAAAGGTATACTTGAAGGTTATTGTTACCTTGTTTTTCTAGGACTCCCATAAAGTCATAAAACCAGTGATTTTTCTCAATCAGCAGGACCTTAGGGAGTAATCAGGGAATGTGAAGGAGACACGACTTGGTGTTGTGACTGAGGAATGTACGAGTGCTGGAGAAGCTGCAACCGTGCGAGAGCCTGCCCCCCGTTCCCCCCGCCCCCCATCCTCCTTTGTCCCCCGTCCCCCGTCCCCCCCGTCCTAAAAAGGGCTACATTGCCACTGCAGGGCCCTGTCGTCAGACCATAAACATGCCTCTGTGTCCGTGGATCAGTCCGGACAGCAGGTGGACGGGAACCCAGAGCCGCTGTGGTGTCACCAACCCAAACCCCATGACCCCGCTCTCAAAGCTCGGAGGATGACTCACCACAAGATACCTCCTCCTTACTTACGTGCATACACAAACACGCACAAACACACACCCACACACAAACACATCCATTTGCGCTTTCAAGCCTCCAGTCTTCAAACAGCAGCAAACTGAGTAAACTATAAACTCCTTAGCCCTTCCCCAAAACAAGGCCAGATGTGGTGGAGGGCCAGCTGCATGTGTTTAGTAAACACCATGTCCCCCGCCTAACCGCTGGCCCTGAGTGGCAGAGGGGGCCGCGTTCCTCAGCCGGACCAAGGCCAAAACCCTCCTCAAACCACCTGGACACTTCTAAGGCACCCTGACTGGAGCATCTTCCACATACAACAGTTAATCTCTTTCTATCTCGCACACACACACGCGCTCATACCAACATCACCAGAGAGCATATGTATTTGCGTGATGGACATTAATCAATGTCAATAAACATAGACTAATGAGTCTAGAGCAATATACATATCCCATTTTTTGTTTTGTCTAATTTAGCAATGACACTGACAAAAACACATTATTTGTCCAAGAAGGGAGCATGGAAAGCTAGTGTGAGCAGCTTCTCTCAGATCTCCCCTCATCAACAACCCTGCTGTCACTGACGTGCTGTGGAAGCACCAACAAACATCAGGCCAGCCACACTCTTCATTTAGAGCCACGATTCATCATGTTTGTTACTACGAGAACCTGCTGCTTATAAAATGTGTAGCTGTAACACTGCTTTCCCTGAGCTATCTGCAGTGCCAACTCAAAATGCACACAACTTTCTTCCCTGAGAGCCTGGATAAATCTGGAATTATTGAGGCAGATCAGAGAGTTGAGGTTGGTGGTATTGTCCCTGTCTTGTGCTGGGGATTAGTGTTCCAGCCCAGGAGGAGTCTGGTCAGATCTTCAAGAACAGACAGCTCCCTGACAGCTGCCTGAGAACCAGCAGATGTGCTTTCAGAGCCAAGAAGCCTGCTGTTGCTGCTGGTGCTGCTGGTGCTGCTATTGCTGCGGTCCAAGCCAGAGATCACTGCTCAGAGGCAGGCAGGCAGCGGCAGACAAAAGGGCCACACAGAAAGACAGTGGGCAAGCAGGGAGAACAATGAGGATGAGAGAGAGAGAGCTGCCTGCCTGAACAGGAAAATGGAAACCAAGCCTCAGCCAGACAATGAGGTTTGATTGATGAATAGGGATTGGGAGCAGTCCCAACCGCCTTTTATTGGACACATAAACAGACAGCGAGTAAGTGGGGCTTTGAGTCTTTCACAGCGGGATAATCAATGTCAATAAATGAAGTCCATAGAGTAATGAGTCTAGAGCGATATATCCCATTTGTTTCGTTTTAACTAACTATTATACCATAGCCCAATATAAAAACAGCACAATTATATGAAGAAAAGTTTAATAAGTAAGTTAAGTAAGCCTACTTTCTATAAAGAGCCATTCAACTGTCCTTACCTTTTACTATAGACTGAAGTTTGAGTCAGCGCTGACTGGTCCCTGTTCAGCTGAGTCCCACTTGAGTATTTGTAAAGCCCCGTTTTCCAGGTCCCGTAGGCTGAGGAGGTCAGCCACAACAGCACCACAATCCAACGGAAACTTTTTCGGCACAGTGCGGATACGCACTCGTGTTGACACGTTCCCATTTCCGTGGCGTCAAAAGCACAGCCTAAAATGTTCCTAAATGCAAGTCTATCCCAATTGAAAAGCAGCTGGGATGTTGGTGGAATTCGGAGAAATTTGTATCAGAGATAAGGTTGGTGTTTTATCAAGACGCGCATCACATCAACTGTAACAAACGAAACAAATACTTACAACATCAAAGAGAATGTCAGGTGAATAAAAACAGTTGCAATATGTCTGCACAACAATTGCTAAAATTGACCGGTTGTGCGCGCACAAACTTAGACGACTTCTCCGAGAGTTCTCCCTCGTACCCAGAACTATGACTTAAGTCCCGACAGCCGCAAAGCAAATCAAGCAAATTGGTATTGTGTCTTTCTCGTCTCTCTGTCAGCTCTGCCTCCCACCGTCTCTGCGCATTTCAACCAGAGCCACATTCACACAATGGGAAAGAAACTAGTTTTATAGTCTCCTTTCGAGTCTTTTAAAAGCACAGCCCTTAGTCTTTACCCTGCCCATTTCCAGTTTCAACCTTTCACCGAGGACAAGTAACGGTTACAACACTGATACTAAAAGCATCTGGCGTCATTATCAACAATTCAGCTCTGGAGAGGATCATCCTCTGAATCTGAAATCGAATTAATTGAATTGTGTTCACAATAAAGATCATATGCAGCAAGAACAACAATAGTGATCATGGCAGTAAGGAATTCCATTTTCAATTTGAACAAATTCAACACATGCACAACGCTAGAGACTGATGTGCATACATGCATTTGCTGAACTCTTAATTATTTATGTCAATGATCATAGTAATTTAAGTCAATCATCATAGTTTTCCTTCTGGACATAACACTCACATTACATTATATTATGATTTTCTTGTTATATTGTTATCTTTTTGTCTTTATATAATTATGTATTAACAATTGGTTGACACTTTAACAGAACCTATCCATGTCCAGACAGACAGTGTTAAGTTGTCTGTATCCTTTCCTACCCACTGACTGTGGGTCCTGGAGGGTTACATTAAATACTACCAGTTACCACAGGACTTTTTTGGGCTGTTGGTCAGCTCCAAGCCAAACACCTGACCCAGGAGGAGTGGAGCCACAGTATACCTGTGGTCAGGGTGACTGCACTCAGCAGGCACAGCTGTGGCTCTACCGGCTGCATTGCAATTCTGTATGTGCCCCGTACACAGTTATTGCCATTCCGTCTAGACCTGAGTGTCATAACAGTGACTAACACATTGACCCCTGAATGGTCCTCAGAGCATACAAAGCTTAGGTAAATATCGTCGGAAGCCTGGATGGCACAGGCTGCAGTGTCCCTCTCCACCAGACAGCATTAGAGGAATCGCATTTAGCACCCCTTTGTCTGTGGGCCACCTGCTCCTATACCCACCATACCTATTCAGAGATGTGTAGGTGGGGGAAGGGGGTTGGGGAACTGAAGTGCCTGGTATTCTTAGTGTCAGGGCACCCTGCGCATTTTACGAGACCTGAGGCAGGCGGCGGTGCCCCTGCCAAGCAAAAGTTTAGGGTTAACGTAAATCCCTCCAGTCCCCCAGCAGCTGAAAATAATCTTGGCTTCTCAGGAGGAAGGCGGGGGTCGTTTGCATTGCAGTTTTTTTTTTCCTTCTTCCACTTTTCCTTTCTTGTCCTCTCCCTCCCTCCATCCCTCTTTCCCTCTCTCTCCACTGTGCATTCAAACATAAAGGGCTCCTTCACCCATTGTCTCCGTGGTTATGCATTGCTGGCTATCCTTTGACACATTTTCCGTGCCCGTTCTTTAAAAAGTAGACCTTTCCCGTTTGTCTCTTTTCTAACAAGGGGCAACAGAGGCTTTTTACGGCTCTCCCTCTCCTCCCGGTGGATTCTCATAAAAGCGTCTCCCGTGCAGTCCTCTGTCTGTTTTACGACAGTGAAAGCTACAGGAGCTCCACGATGGCATGCCCCCTGTCCTTGCTCTGCGCCACACAGTCACGACTTCACTCTCCCTTCAGTGAAGACCTCAGAGGTTGGGCAACTCTCAGCCAGCTAATTCTGGCATTGTTTGCATGTGGGTCTGTCGTGCATGTGTGCGCTATGTTAATTTTCCTCGGCCACGGGGCCCCTCTGACCTAGAACATCGGGCTTCTAGTGCCCCAAGGCTGGAACAATCCCCTCACCTCAACATATTTCTCAATCCTGTAAAAAGGTGTTTGCTCACTGTAAAAAGCTTTACAGACAGAGAACAATGATGTGGCTGATAGCTACGCGTTTGAGACAAAGTACTGAGAGAGTCAAGAGCCTTACTGTAGGTTAAGGTGGAAAAGATTAGCCATTCACTATGGTAAATGCCTCACTCAGGCATTTTCCACAGACCCTTTTTTTGTTCTTTTGCAGAAGCTTTAATCCATTCTTAGTCTCCATAGGCAAGACATATTGCTCAAGCTCTTAAAGGAATGGACTGGACTCTGAAATATGTTTCAAGTAACATTGCAAGGCTAAGGAGAAAGCACGTACACTGAATAGATCATATTCAGACTTGAAACTAGGCTGTAATCTGTAGGGCTGTATTTCACAGATTTTCTCGTGTATATATATATATGGAGAACTTCCTCCTAGACATCTGACCCCGACAGAGAAAAAAGAGAGGAAGAAATAAAGCAAGGAGATACAATGTTAAGATTTTTAATTAAAAGTCAGACAAGGCAGCACTTTCTTCTCCCGGAGGAATTATCAGCCACTTCCCTCACACAGTGTGCAGATGCTGGGCGCTCAAAATGCCACGGGACAAAGGCAGACAGGAATAAAGGCCCAGGAAAAAAAACATTGACAGAGGCCTTAATAAAGAGATCCGTCTTCAGAGATTAAAAATAGCGCCAGCGGATGGTGAGGTGGGGGGGCTGAGAAAACCTGGCACCTCTCCAGGGGACTGTCTGCAGACCAGAGGCCACATGGAGCTTCCTGCACTGCCCCTGGTGGGCTAAAAACCTGCCACACGCTGCCACCCGGTGGCAGACGTGAGGTATAATCTCAACACTTCATCTGCAGAAATTGTGTTTAAGCCCGCGAAGAACACGAAATGAATGGGAACCTTTGTTTTGTAATGATTTATTGATGCAAGTGATATATACAGCCTTTGGTTGGATTAGGTTTGACACATTACAGTTTGTGCTCATCAAAAGCCTACCATTCAAAAAGCCTGCCATTCATGTGTGTGAACAAACTGTTTCCGGTGTAGTGGTCACTTCAGTGCCCTACTACAGAGCGCCCTGCTCAGCCCGAGTTCAGGCAGAGACAGACTCCCTGGAGGATCCAGTGGGACATGTGCTTAGTGGTGAACAGGTCGGCCTCGAACACCAGCCCCACCCCCATGGCGTTCCTCCGCATGGAGGTGGTGTACACCGGTGTCCGCAGAGTATTCTGGGAGGGGGCACACAAATACATCCATAGTGAGCTTAGAGACAGACTCAGAAATGGTTGAGACCGACGAGGCAAGGTGCACGGCTCCTACCTGTAGTTTAAGGCGATGCGCCTCTATGGGGATGACCTTGAGGATGGGGAGGGGCACCACCAGGACTTTGGGCTTGCTCCTCACCAGACAGCTCTTCTCCACATCCCAGTCCGCTCCCTCCAGGTACAGGCCAGACACAAAGCAACCTGGGACGACACACACATACAGCGCCGTGTCACCCCTCTGCAAAGTGCTACTGCACAGTATTAATGTGTGTGTGTGTGTGTGTGTGTGTGTGACGCTCACCCTGGCCGGGCCTCTCGTTGACGTCCTCCTCTGTGCGGTACTGGGTGACCTGGGTGTAGAGCGTAGAGCGGTCCAGAGGCCAGCCGTTCTTCCTGCACGTGGCCTGCACCAGAGCCGTCAGGTAGGACTCTGGGATGTGTAGTCCAGACAGCCACATCACGTTGGGCTCCCCTTCGTCCATCTGTCGGGGTGGGAAACACATTGCGGATCCTCTAGTTGGACAAACGTTCCGAACCGTCTCCACTGAAAGTGTTTTGGTTTTTCTCATCAGCGCGTAGTGTGTGAATTCTACGGTACGTGTCAAGGACATGCGTCAGACCCCGGGGTCGTTGCCTCACCCAGGAGCTGTACTGCTCAAAGCGCTTCTTAAAGTGGAGCATCCAGTTGCCCAGGGCCTTGAGGGTGTCGGGCGCCAGCTTCCTCCAGATGCCAGGCAGCTGGCCGTTGAAGAGGGCGCGCGCCACCTCGTCCAGCTCGCTGCTCATGCCCACCTCCCCGGCCAGAGCCTGCGGGGCCACAACCACCACACGCAGCCCATCCATCACAAATCATCCCGATACATGCTTAAATATCAAAACACACAGATGGTATGTCCTCTTTTTTTATTTCTGCCCGTCCTCCCCCTCTACCCTCTCTCACCCTCTGCAGCTCGGCCAGCGAGCGGCCCATGCGGGCGATGAGCTTGTTGAAGCGCTCCAGCTCCTGCAGCAGCACCACGGAGGTGGGCGAGATGTCCATGCCAAACTTCTTGCGGATGACATCCAGGTCGAACAGGTGGGGCAGCTTGGTCTGGATGTCCCGCGCCACCTGGCTGATGTACTCGTCTCGGCTGATGCCTCCTCCGGACTCGCCTGCATGGGGAGGGGAGGAAGAGCCGAGGCCCAGGTTAATGGAGTGGTGAGAGAGAGAGAGAGAGAGAGAGAGAGAAAAAAACATCAGTGGATGAGTTAGAGACAGTGTCTCTTTACCAGTCTGCGGCTGCAGGTCGATGAGGTGGGTCCACATGTCGCGGGCCGCCTGGGTGTAGTATCCGATCTCAGCGTTGGGGTGCAGACCAAACACCTCGGGGGTGTTGGCCAGGGGAAGGCCCTCGATCTCCCCTGTCACACACACACACACACACACACGCCAGTCAATTAAAATTTTTTTTTTTTTTTTTGCTAAACTCTTCCGTTGTAATTCAGTTGAATCTGTGGACTCGGTGTGAACTGACGCCGACCGACTGACCAACGTAGTTGTCCTTGGGGCCGTCGGGGGGGATCTTGTAGTCCACCTCGTTGTTGTGGAAGAAGTGGAAGGGCTGGAAGGTGTCGAAGATGAAGTCTCCCAGGTACTCGTCCATGTAGGTGGTCAGGATACGGCGGTCGAAGCTGTCGATGCAGCGGCCACCGTACATCACCTGTAAGGCAAGGGGTGGACGGAGTCCCACAGCACACGCTTAGCACAGCAGGCAGGACACTACTGAACAGATACCCTACGGATCGCTATGGGGACCACATGGTGAGTACCTCTCCCACGAGATATTTCAGACTCTCCCATGGCATCTTGGCGTCTCCCTGGTTGTGTGCTTTGGTCAGGTAGGTATCAAGGATCTCCATGCACACCTGTTGAACACATTCCCAAATCCTATTTTCATAGTGCGTTCGCAAAACACGGAAACGAATGAAACGAAATGAATGGAGCGGATTCCGCTGGCGACGCCGTTACGGAACGTACGAGGAAGTCGGACTCGTTGAAGTCGTAGGGTACGTTCCAGCCGATCTTGCCGTACTTGCGGCGCTCCTGCACCACGGCGTGGAAGAAGGCCAGCACGTAGACCAGGCTGCGGTAGGCCGGGTGGGGGCAGGACATCAGGGTTTCATGGGGGATCTTGAAGAAGGTGGCCCTCATGTTGAGCTTCAGACCGTTTGGAGGCTCCGTCACCACCTAGTGAGAGAGAGAGAGAGAGAGAGAGAGAGAGAGAGAGAGAGAGAGAGGCAAGGGAGAGAAAATATTAAAATGTAAATATTTAATTCAGTGATTATATCAGTTTCTTAGCTGGGGTGAGTTACAGTGTGAAAGGGCAAAAGCGGGGAGCATCACCCAGTGATGGGGACTCGAGTCGCACTTCAGTCGCTCAAACAATGACTTGAGGCTTGACTTGGACAAAAGACTCGACTCGGACTCGAGATTTGGGACTTGTGAACGAACTTAATTATATTGTATACTTTTTGGCCGCTTTTAACGTTGAGGAAATGTCTGACGACTGACGGGCTGAATGTAACATCTGCGGGATCAAAATAAAGGATTCTGAATCGCGCACATCAAACTTTGGCAGGCACCTGCAAACGAACCCGAATAGATCACGTTCCAAGAAGAAAGAAGATTAAGACCTTCGTCTATGAAGCATTTTAGTTAGCTCTCTCTCAAAGCCTGTGTGGGAGGGTGGGTGTTCGCTCTTTCTCACAGCCTGTGTGGGAGGGTGGGTGTTAACTCTTTCTCTTGCACACTGCAACACCGTGCACTGAGAGAGATAGACCCTAATCATATAGTGACAATGGTGGAGAAAACGAAATGTTCTAGTGGACGCCGAGCTGACAAGCTTCAATTCTCACATCCTACAAAGAGCTCAGGAAGACAAGCTCCAGTTTCAGTTGGAGGCTTTCCGGTTCCATCTTTGTGATGCTGTATGGTTAAACGTCAACAGATGTATGGTTAAACTTCACTAGAGTCGATGCTGACAATGCTTGTCACAGCAAGTGCAACAAGGGTGGAAACACAAGCAATCTGCCAATACATCTAGTGAAAGTGCATATAGAGGTGGTGAAACTACATATATAATTTTTTGTCCTCCTATATATTATTATTATTTTCTATCCTCCTAGATGTATTACTTTTGTCCTCCTATATACATATATATAAGTAGAATTGTATGTCCTCCTACATATATTATTTTTTGTCCTACTACAAATATGATTTTTTGTCCTCCTATATATATTATTATTTTTTGTCCTTCTACATAAATGATCTCGTCCTCCTACATGTATCATTTTTTGTCCTCCTATAGATATTATTATAATATTTTTGTCCTCCTACATATA
>JAVQIZ010102808.1:0-15319 GCA_036023535.2 Galaxias brevipinnis | reverse complement strand
GCCCAGTCACTCAACAACCTGGCGGCGCTGCACTCGGAGAGGAAAGAGTACGAGGCCGCCGAGGCCATGTACGAGAGGGCGCTGGACATCCGCAAGAGAGCGCTGTCCCCGGACCACCCCTCACTGGCCTACACCCTCAAACACCTGGCCATGCTCTACAAACGCCGGGTGAGACACCCAGACGGAGGACATGATACGACTGGGTGCAGGACATTGGTCAATGTGTTGCTAGGCAGAATAGATTGGGGTCTGTAGTTGGCGCTGTCTTTGCTGTTGCGCTCGCTTCCTTTTTCCATGTTGTAAAACCGCTGCGTGTGTGTGTGTGTGTGTGTGTGTGTGTCTCACAGGGGAAGCTAGAGAGGGCGCTGCCTCTGTACGAGCTGGCCCTGGACATCCGGGAGAAGAGCTTTGGGCCCAAACACCCCAGCGTGGCCACAGCACTGGTTAACCTGGCCGTCCTGTATTGCCAACTGGTGAGAGGAGAGACACACTAGACCTTCCTCTGTGACGTCTGTGTGTGTGAGTGTGTGTGTGTGAGTGTGTGTGTGACAGTGAGAGACAGTCTGTGTTTTTGTGTGCCTGACTATAGTGTGTGTGTGTGCCGCTGTGTGTCTGGCAGAAGCAGCACAGGGAGGCCTTACCCCTGTACGAGCGGGCGCTCAGGGTGTACGAAGACAGTCTGGGCCGCACCCATCCACGGGTGGGCGAGACCCTGAAGAACCTGGCTGTGCTCAGGTGAGTGGAGATGACGGAGACACACACACACACACACACATGCACACACACACATTCACAACCGGCGGTTAGAGTGGCTCGATCAGTAAATGTAATTTTCAGAGTGAATACAACGATGCCGTGCCATTGACATTACTTCTCTGTCGATCGTCTCCACCCAAGCTACGAGGAAGGAGCGTTTGAAAAAGCAGCAGAACTCTACAAACGAGCCATGGAGATTAAGGAGGCGGAGCCCTCACTAGTGTGTGGGAACGCCCCCTCCCGACACTCCTCCAGTGGGGACACGTTCAGCCTGCGAGGGCCTGCCCCTCTCCCAAACGCCCCCCCCAGGTGACTACACCCACCAAGTCCATGGGCCGGAGTGACACTACTAACGCCGTCTCCAACCTTTCTGTAGGAATATGCAGAGCACTTCATTATGGAGTGATGTTACACATACACCAAGCTACGGTCCCTTTTAAAGCCAAGGGCATACATGGGCTGCGGTCGAACTCATATATTATATATATTATATATAATAATAAAAATAATAATAATATATTATGCAGTATTAATTGTCTGTGAAATAAATGTGCCAAATGTATTTATTGATAGTTATATATGAATAAGGTAGTCATTTGATATTATCAGTATAAAATAATGTGAAGTATCCAAACAGCCGTTGTTAGGGACTCCAACTCAGTCTTTCTTTTTTCATTCAAGAAAACATCTACATTTGGTGCTAGCAAATACAGGATCTTTTAAGACTAATGCAATCAGTGCCAAGTCACATACCTAAGGTTATAATTCAATGGGTCACATTTTTTAGAAGTGGCTAAGTTTCTCCATTACGCGTAAAGAATGTCAAAATATGACACGTGCATAGTGCAATTTTTGTAGTAGTAAAGCATCACTTTATACAGATGCAAAGAATGTTAAACATGTGCTCCTGCTTTTTTTATTACCGCCATTGTTAAAGGCTCTCCTCCTGTCCAGGCTTCTCCGCCTGATTGAATGTTCAGGATGAAGCCAAAGGCAACAACATGCCACTGTATTGTAAAACATAATATGTACTATGTTTGTCTTCATTTGTCTAATTCCCTAAACAAAGACCAGGTAAATGTGTTAAGATAATACATCTTTGCTAATAAATACTTTATTGAAACAAAGTTTGTACTGGATGCTTCTGTCAGAACTGTTTCTCCATATGTTAATAGTAATGGGAGCATGATGGGATGTGGTATTGACTTGGAACATGCTGAGGAAACATTCCCCATGGGTTTTCGTTCAGCATACATCAGAGTAAGTTTACTGGAAAAAATGATTCCATCAAAATCACACAAGTCAGTAGCTAGCTTCAAGACTTTGATTAGTTTGTGGAATTGTATTCCACACGCATTCGTTCTATGTGCTGACTCATCTCAAGTTACTTTACGCAGGCATTGTTTTACATACAGAACAACCATTCAAATCTGCGATGCTTTAGAAATTACTGATGGGTTGTTCAGACCATTCATAGAATTTATCTTTGCTGCAAATCTTTTTTCTTTTTCCCCCATGCACATCTTATAAGAACTCCTAAGATCTCTCATTCTCCATTTTGAGAATTATTCTTGCTGAATTGGCTTGCTCGTTCAGAATTAACCTTCATCTTCGCTCATTAAGAAAAGCCTCTGTATGCAATGGAGCTTTTGTGTAACATTTTGTCAAGAGGATGCTATGGTTCTCCACGCATGTCTGATAGTGATGATGACGATGGCAGCAATGGTGCATGTCTAAGAACAGGTACGTCTTCCAGGTTGAGTCTACATTTTGCTCATTTGAGCCATCAGCTCTTCTAGACTTTGTTCCGTCTCTTCAACGGTCTCTCCAGTTGTGGAATCCTAATAAAAACAGAAGGAAAAATAACCTCATAACAAAGTGAAACACCTATATAGAAATACTATAATCTCAATATATCATATTGAGGCTAATGGCATTAGTGGAGAGTGCGTACCTTCTCTGGAATGGTGTAAGCCACGGTAATGCCCTCTGGGAGGTCAGGGACCGGGCCTGAAGCCGCCTGGAGCTCATCCTCTGTGACCTCTGATACCAACTCAATACCTGTACGCAGATGAATAATGGTTAATCATGCACCTATAAGGATTTATGTTACAATATTACTTCATAACCTGTTAATATGCATGTTATCTTGTTAGCGTCATCTGGTTTACTCACCCCAATTGTTGTCTTCATGCACAACCTCCTCTTCTTCCACCACTGCAACTTCCTTTTTAGGCCGCTCCGCCTCTCTCCTCTGTATAAAAATGGCATTCTTAAGTCACATTATGGAGATTGTAGAGTACATGTGAGATTAAAAACCAACACACACACACACACACCTTGTACTCCTCCTGCTGTCTCATGCAGTACCGGTCGTCACACTGGGGGTTGGCCTTCATAGCCATGGTGGGGAAGAAGTCCTGCATGGCGTTGTATCCCAGATAATGACTTACTGTGCCAAACTTAAGTAGATATCTGAAAGAACAAAATATTGTTATGTATTTTAGGTGCTCTGTTTGTGATGCTCAAAAGACTCACTGCAAATGTAACGACAAACATTTTTTTATGTAAGCTTACGTGTACATTTCTCACAAATAAAAAAAATCTTTTCATAAGTCACCCCACTCTGTAGCAGCCTACATTGTCAAACCATTACCTTATTTTTTATATATACAATCACACCCTACAATAACTAAACAGAGCGCTCTGCTTACTTGAGTACGTTTTGGACAAGGATGCCTGCAACCACACCCATTGTTGTTGGTAAGCTGGCCGCACACACCCCCTCCCTCTTCAGGGTCTTCTCATCAATGTTTGCTGCTACAACCAATGGGGGCGCACACTGTTCCAACAAAGGATTTTGCTAATTTAATTACTTTATTTGCAGTATTACTAGTGGTTTTATATTCTGTGCATAGTGGCAACCAGCACGTCATTTAAAATAGCATGTATCGTTTGGACACGTCTGCGCAGCCAAAGTGTGTATAGTGGGCTTACGGCGAAGCAGGCTGTCTCTCCAGGTATGATGAGCTGGATATGTCCAGACACTGCATTCTCACTCACTCCCGACTCCATCCAGATCTGACCAAGCTCATTGCAGGCCTGGGAGAATAGAGAAAAAAAATAACTTCCTATAAACCTGTTACCATAGACACACTGTAAGCAGCTTCACACACAAAAACAGCCATGTTTAAAAGCCGTGTACTGACAGCGTTAATGGCCATGCGGGCTTCAAAGTTGTCAACACAGCTCAGGATCAAATCCACAGGCTTCCCTTCTTCAACGGCCCCATGGCTAGAACCAAAACAAATAAACTGTTGTCAGGTTTCGCTGATGGATATTGTGAGAGGGACAGCATATAGCAAGGTTAGCATGGCTCTCACCTCACACGTTCCATAAAATGAGCAAAGTTATCCATGGTAGTGATGTTATAGTTGTGAGTCTCAAACGAAACATCCGGGTTGATATTTCTTTAGGAGAAACAGATAAAAAAACATCAAGCCCGACAATAATTAAACACTCAGAGTCATGTCATTGAAAGGCCTCTATCTACTGGTGTGTTAAGCATTGGAACATGGTACTATTTACCTGAGTGTGTGTTCTGCGGCTTCAACCTTACTGAGCCCTGCCTGGTGCGGCTGAAAGAACAGCCTGTTCATATTGGCAAGCTCCACTTTGTCATAGTCAAACAGGAGCAGCTGTATAGACATAACGGAGCAACTGAGCAGAGCAATGGCACGAGGGTTAAGTAAGGGATAGGGCAGGCTATTGGACCAGGTCCGATTAACTGTCGGTCAAAATACAAGAAATTGGGGAACTTGAATGAAGTGTAAAATAAATGGAAAGTTCACATTACCTTACCAATGCCACATCTTGTGAGCATTTCAGCAGTCACACTTCCGACGCCTCCAACCCCGACCACAGCTACAGTAAATGTCCTGATTTTCTGTCATAACATTAATGGTGTAAGTCGGAGAAAGACGCATTAGGAAGCTGTGGCACTACTCTGTCGACACACTATGGAAGTTAATCTGTGTAAAAGCAGCATACCTCGTAATCCTGTACGATACCCATTCGTTTCAAAGCCATTAGACGACTGCAAGATAAACACAATACAATCGAGTTGGTTGTGACACCATATGGGCAATGGGGACTTGTTTTAAAAAAGCAAGACATTACTGCATATTTGGGCACCACTAAAGCTAGTTACACATAAAGAATAGTCCTACCTGTATGGATTTGAATCCACAACTTCGGCACTCATTTTGTTAATTCGTGGTCTATGAAATGCCTCTTTGTCAATTGCATCTTCATCGGTGCATCGCTTTTGCTTACATTTGATCAACTCATTTTCAAGTTCTCTGACTCGAAGCTTCAATTCTTCAACTGTAGTCATTGTATATGTAAATACTAAGCGGTTGGTTGTAACGTCAAATAAATAATACCGTTGCTACTTGAAATGTGAATAAAAGACAAGGCGTGTTAAGTACACGTCTACAAAAAGCGAATCAGCTTGTAAGATGTGTGTTTCTGTAAACATGGTACGACACGAAACCTGAGGCGAAAATACAAAAGTTCCTCTCGGAGGAATGATCTCTACAACATATTCACATAAAACAAACCGTTCAAAATCAACCAGTAGCGTAGTTTATATTGTATAAAGTCCCGTTTTGTTGGCAACATTGACGTTACGATATTGATCCGTTTTGTAGGCAACATTGACGTTACGCACGCACTGTGGTCAGACGTTCCGTTTTGTGTGCATCACATAAATGGTCCGGCAATTGCCTGGCAGTAAACACTGAAGTGTCTTGCCAAACCATGACAATATTTAATCCAGATTGAAGTATGGACGACCAAACAACTCATGTTCGGGAACAGCACAAGTTCAGTGTTAGCAATCTACACAGATATCTGGCCAGTAAGGCAAGAGTGTCCCTCAATGACACACTCACTGTCAGACAATACAGGTAGGCCTACTTATTATGTTAATGCATTGTAACTGAGCAAGTTGTATGCTTTAAACTCACTCAGTTTTTTTTACGGTCTTTGTAGTGCTGGACAATCCAACCCAACTTTTCTGATTCAAACGCCACTTGAGAGTTATGTTCTCAGAAAGAAACCTCCTGGTATGCTTCTGCCAGGAGCACACAAGGTAAGGCACAGTTTTTGTGTGAATTTATAAATGTTTCAAGTTACTGTAAAAACGTGCATAGCCCTTTATTATTTTTCTCCGATTGGGAGAGACATAGTTCAGAGTTGCCCAACATATTTTTAAGATCAAGGGTTAGAGTATTTGTTATTTTATTGATTTGTTTGCTGGCACTATAATTGTAGATCTAGCATTAACTTTGCCCTTGAACTTGTTATTTTAACCAATTTGTGAAGATTGTGAAAAGTTCTGATGGTTTACATAGAGTTTTAAGCAACACTGTATCTTCTATATATCTAAAAACATTACTGTATATCTAATATTCACAGAGTCAACAGTTCAATTAGAAAGTAGTTGAGCGAGGTTTTACAGTTTTTCTTTTCCGAGTTGCTTATTCACTTAAACTGTGAGGTCTATAATGTTTTGCATGTTGTGTGTGTGGTTTTGTGTGTACGGTTTTTAGAAATCGTGTTTAAGCCATTTGATTTTCTATATAACACATGGATGAATAGTCTGATGTTATCCATACTGTTTGTGTGTTTGTAGTTGGACAGGGAGTATCAAGTGCAGCAAGCCCTATTCTCAGCTGGCTTCCCTGTACCCAAGCCACTGTTACACTGCACCGACCCTGATGTCGTTGGAACAGAGTTCTATCTCATGGAGCATGTCCAGGTATGTTTGTATTGTCATTCAAATTAGTAAATGACCTGACAATACAATTTCACACTAGCGAGTTATACTTTATTTGTACGTTTCCAGGGCCGTATATTCCGGGATCTTCGCCTCCCCGGAGTGAGTGCGGCTGAACGGGCTGCTCTGTATGTAGCGTCTGTAGAAGTGCTGGCCAGACTACATTCCCTGAACCTGGCAACCTTAGATCTGGAAAGATATGGGAGAGGACCGGGCTACTGCAAGAGACAGGTGTCTCTCTCCCTTCCATTTAGTTACTGCATTTTACATAGACATAGCATAGCATGTGGCTCTCTAAAAGTCACCAACAGGATCATGTTTTAACGAGGTAAAATTGTGATTTTTTTTCTAAAAGGTCTCAACTTGGACAAGGCAGTACAGGGCATCGGCCCACAAAGACATTCCAGCCATGGATGAGCTCTCTGATTGGTTGATGAGCAACCTTCCTGCCAATGATGAAGAAGTCACCCTTGTGCATGGGGATTTCCGAGTGGACAACCTGGTATTCCATCCTACAGAGGTAGATTTGTGGCCCGCATGACAAATGCTGTTATTAGTTGACAATTTTATGTATCTGTTTGTAAAGTTCCTATTGTTCTTAAAATATGGTGCCTATTCACTATAGGCACGTGTGATAGCTGTCTTGGACTGGGAGTTGTCCACTACTGGGCAGCCCCTGGCGGACCTGGCCTACTTCCTGATGCCCCACTTCTTGCCAAGCAGCCTCAGCATCACCAGCACCATGGGCAGCTTTAAGAATGTGGAGGGTAATGCTAAAGAGGATACTAGTAAAGGGGGCCAATATAATGCACTGGCTATATCTTTATTATCAGCCAAAGACTGGTTTCCTCCTCAACATATTATGGATACAGCTAACGTTGCACAATGCTAAAGTACTCAGATGGAGCCTCTGTTGTGTGAATCCCTTTTCCTACATGTTACTCTTCAAGGAGCAGGAATACCCACAGCAGGAGAACTGATCTCCGTCTACTGCCGCTGTCGAGGGATCCCGTCCTCATTGCCCCAAATGAACTTCTACATGGCTCTGTCTGTCTTCAAGATGGCAGGGATTGCTCAGGTCTGTCTATCCTTCTCCCATGTACCCTAAGAACACATTCACTCTGTCCGACTCTAAGTCTTATGTGTTCCTCTCTGAATTAGGGAATCTATGCACGCCACCTCATTGGCAATGCCAGTGCGTCTGATGCTGCCCGGTTTGGCCAAGGTGTTGAGCCCTTGGCCCAGTTTGCCTTACAAATCGCAAAAAGGTTGGGTTTTCCTACATTCCTGGCTTCCCAAATATATCCCCACTAAGGCTGGATGCATGGCATGTTTCTTATTTTGTTTCCATTAGCATAGTAAATTATCATCTTGTTTGTGTACGTATTAGAATGTGTTTTTAATTTACTGTAGCTAATGATCATGATTGTTTGTTTTATTGAACAGTTCCACATGTGTAATCACACCATGCCACTCATATCACATACACAGTGTTTAGTATTGTATGTATAACAGCCATGCCGTTCTTCCCGTCTGTCAACATGTTGTCTTTTTGCCCCGTCCAGGTCCCTCCCCGGCCCAGCCGAGGACAGGCTGTTTCTCCAGACAGCCAAAGGTCAGGACGTCCTTCAGAAGGTCAAAGACTTTATGAGTCAGTATGTTCTTCCTGCCCAGGAGGTGAGTCTGCTGTCTTGTACCAGGTGTGAGTGCAGCTTCACCTCTGTGCTTCGAAAGCGTGTCTAGTCTTGTAACCGTTTGTGGTGAGAAGTGCTATCACATCACAAGAATGAAGAATGTTTTTCTTTCAGGAGGTTGCAGACTACTACTCCAAACATGCCAACTCCCCTCTGAGGTGGCACACCCCCCAGGTGATTGAGAATCTGAAGGTAAGGAACGCCCTGATCAGACAAACTGTAGCTCTGACCAGCCAAACACAGTACCTCATGGTGTGGAATGGAAAATAAGAGGTATCTCATTGTGCCTGTGTGTGTTTTCTATACATGTCTTAACATGTTTTGATCCATGTGTTTGTGTCCAGGCCAGGGCCAGAGAGGCTGGGCTGTGGAACCTGTTCCTGCCAGCGGTCAGTGGTCTCAGTCAGCTGGACTATGCCTACGTGGCAGAGGAGACAGGGAGATGTATCTATGCCCCCGAAGTCTTCAACTGTCAGGCCCCTGGTATGTCCCAAAGCCACGGTCGATTTGGTTACAATGGGCGCGGTATACATATGACACATTGTCTTGTTCAACATCTTCTCCTAAAACATTTCCAAACAGATATGAAAAACATGAGACCTGGAACTGTTGGGCTTATTCTTAATCCTGACATTAGCATTATGCTTAGCTGATAAAACCTGGCTAGAGTGTTTGTTTTGAGCGAAGCTAAAGTGGTTTGACTTTGGTTATGTTGAACTCTGGCTGATCATTCAGTGCTTTGTGCCTAATTGTTTTGTGAGCCATCAATTTACCGTGCGCGATAACCAGTACCCATACACCATTTGAATGTTGGTTATTGTTTGGCAGACACAGGGAATATGGAGGTTCTCCACATGTTTGGCACTGAGGACCAAAAAAGAAAGTGGCTTCAGCCTCTGCTCCGGGGAGAAATCCGCTCCTGCTTCTGCATGACAGGTACCCTCACCGGATTCCACAGCAAGTCATCCAACATGTGTTTGTATAGGAGAGACCAAGACAGTGGGATAAGATCCTTAGCTATTAGTGCACTTATCATACATTTTACAGTTTTTCACAATTGTTTACACACTGTCTGAATCTTTGGCTGATTTTCTCAAAACTCTGAACACAAAACCAAAACCACAAGCACAAAATGCAAAAGCAAACACGGAATTCTAAACTGTTTTATCTCTTACCAAAATGTTTTTTTGCATCAAAATGACGCACACACACACACACACGCATCATATGAATAGATCTTTCTACCAACCAACAACACACTGATGTGCTCAACACAAAACACTACTATGAATATCTTATCATTAGGTTTATGCCTTTTGCATTTTCAGTGTTACACTGAGCCAGTTGTAAAAGATGGTTACTGTAATGTACTGTATGTCTACTCAAAAAAAAAAAGAAAAGAAAAAAAAATATATATATATATATGAATAAACAGACACAAATGCAATACAGTAACAAAAACATTTTGATTTACATGTATTTCCAAAATGCAGTCTTTTGGAACAAATGTGTTTTGTATGTAACACTTTACTTACACAACAGGAGAAAACCAGGAAAAACATTCAGTAAGATAAAGGGTTCTGTAAAAAATAAATGAAAAAAGCTCATCTGTGGCCTTTTTATAGTGCCAAAGCTCTGATTACTAAGTGAAGAATTAAGCAACTAGTGTTTACACCCGTGAGGAGTGGGTGTTGCCAGCTGGGAACTATGTGTAGTGTTTTGCAAGAAGTGTGATTTAGAATTGAAAACTGAGTGTAAATTAGAAATTGTTCTTGCAATTTTGCATAGTTGGTTTAGGGATTTGGTACATGAGTTTCAGGTTTCAGTGATTTTGTTTCAAATTCCAATTTTAGTGTGTAGACAATTGTGAAAAACTATCAAATACTTTTTCCGGTACACTCCAATGAGCCTTTTTGTGCAATACTGTCTCCTAAACGCCCATGTAGTCTATGTTGAGTTTTGACTTCCTGTTTTAAATGGCTGCTTAGAGACACTCGGTTAGGAGCCTTTTCATTGCAACCCCAAACCAGAAACATCTTGAGGTCATTTAGCCTGACCACTCTGAATAATATTGGGATATTTTCAAGGGTGACAATAGGGTTTTTATCCTCCTCGTTTTAAGCCAAGACAGATGGTGTTTATTTGACTTTTAGTAATGAGTTTGGAGGATGTATGTGAGGGAACAGTGATAAAAGGACATCTTTCTTGTTGGGATTCTAAGGGATTTTTTGGATATTGAGAATATAGACATTCATTAGATATGAGCAAAAACAAAACAGATTATGGCAAAATGCTGTATTTCTTACAGATTGAAAGTCTACATTATACTAAAGTTGTCCAGCCAAACATGGCAAAGGATGGCTGTGTGGGCTGTGTAAACTGCTGTGTGTTGTGTTTTATCCCCAGAGCCAGATGTGGCCTCCAGCGATGCCACCAACATGGAGTGTACCCTCACTAAGGATCAGGATCACTTCGTCATCCACGGCAGGAAATGGTGGAGCAGCGGTACGTTCACTCAGCTCACTTTTACATGTGATTTAACATCTGAGACTTTCAAAAACACGTCTTGTTCACCTAAGCTTAAAAAGACTACCTGGCTATTTCAAAATAGTCCACAATTAAAAGACACCACGTATTGTCACCTTGTACCCCAAACTAGCTTAGTTATCTCATTTAGTGGTTGTGAAGGAAATTAAGTAAACTTCAGCCTCATTGCCCGCATCGCTAAACGTATTATTGTTGTTTTGTGCCTCAAAGCTGGCACCTAGATAAGTCAACTGTGTGTTCACTTGTGTTATTACACAACAATACTCCCAGGCGAATAGTTTTCTTTTTTTTTTATATCTGACTGTAAAAGCGGCAGTGAAATAAATACAAACATTGTTTACCCTTGTAACCAATAGAAACCACATCAAAAAAAAAATGAGTCATGAATTCTGTAGAACGTTTAACAAGCTTAGGAACACCCTACAGGAAAAACGATCTGCAAGCCAGATTGATTTAACAGACATTCATGAATTGATTCTGGAAGTAAAACAGTTGCAGTGACTCAGTGGTGACTCATTGGCTAGGCGTGTTATTCATAAAAGTACATTTATATAAATTAGGTTTCTCATAAAGCAGGTTTCTCATAAAGCTTGTTATTTATTTCTGAAGATGCAGACACAGTTGCTAAAACAACGTTCTTGTTGCATAATTATCCTGGATGTACTCAGAACCATGGAAAAGCTACCCCCTGGTCTCATTTAAGAATGTTTGTAACATCTGTAATAATAATATGTTTCTGTTCTTCTGTGGTTTTGGAAGCCTATCGCACCAAGGGCTGTGGATTATTGGGAATCTGTTAAGTGCCAGACAGATCTTGTTTATAAACTCAAAGCTTCAGTGACTCTCTAAACAAAAACACACCATTATACCCAGCCATTCACGCCCACTCGGTCACGTAAACATTCACACATGACAACCATTACTAACAGACCCTGTCCTGCTGGCATTTGGAGGTAAATCTTTAAAGATATTATCCATCTGGACACAGCTACTTCATAAGGCCATCCTAGGACCTGGTTAATATGTATTCATAATTAGGCTGTTTTGTTGTTTGGTCCAATTAAAACAGGCCTCTGTGATTTGATGTTAGAGATAAATAAATTTTTTTAATGAGTTGTTTTGTACAAGGAAAGATTGCTGTATACAGCATACATTATTTTGTCCTTTTATGGGTCACAGCCGTCTGACTTGGGCCACACTGAAGGCCTGCCACTGAACATGTGGTATTGTGGCCCAGACAAGTGGCCTGCCATGTGATAAGGTGTTTGAATTGCCCCTACCTTTACCTGGAGTCCCTTCACTTGAAATTCCCAGACAGTTAAGGTTGAATGTAGCCTAGTCTAAATATTTACCCCACGGCCTTTGTGTAGCAGCCAATACACACACACACATATACACCTAGTTGTCATTACTGCAAAACCAGCATCTAAAAATCCCTGCTTCCAGCCAATACAGTGAGAACTAGCAGGCCCTGTCATGTAGAGGAGATGGTAAACAAACGATAGACCCTAAGATGTTTTATCCATTCGACTGCCGTGGCTCTTTTAGAGAGCGTTTTCCACATTAAGCCGACCTTCTGTTTTGTTCTTGTGGTGAAACTTAAGTGCATTTAAGGGGAACTTGATGTCTAACTTGATTTTATTTGGATATGATGGCCCTGGTTGAATTCCGAGAGTGAAAAGTCACTTTTACAACAAGCTCAATGAAAATGCAGTAGGTCTGTAACGGTTGACCACCACAGAATATGTCCCTGAACACACAACATCAAATCCTCTCTTATTCATAGCACATAGTTAGTAGTTGAAATGGGAACAATAAGAGCTTAAGACAAGAGGTGTTTACACAGAAGGCCTTCTCTCTATTGGGTTAGATGGCAGGATGGGAATGTTTCCTTGGCTATGTTTGTTTTGCCATTGTGTCTGACTTCCTAAGAGTTACCCACTGTTATCAAACAACCCCTGCCCCCTGTCCCCCTGTCCCCTGTCCCAAAAAACAGAAAGGGTACATTCAAATCAGATGTGCCTGTCTGTTAGCATTCAGAATGGACTGTGTAGGTCCAGGCAAAGGCAGCAAAATATTTAAAAAAACAACTTTAGTCCACAGATAGCCAATGCATTTTGTATATTTGTTCATATGCATACTAAACAGAGATTAACATTTTGGTTGCAATTTTATAAATCAAAACACATTGTCTAGTCTAACAACCCCCCCCCCCCAAAAAAAAAGTAGTTATTTACAGATGTGCCTGTCTGTTAGCATTCAGGATGGACTGTGCAGGTCTAGGCAAAGGCAGCCTTTTACATTCAATATATTTTTCAAAAAGCCCCTTTAGTCCACAGATAGCCAATGCATTTTGTATATTTGTTCATATACATACTAAACAAGGAGATTAACATTTGTGTTGCTTTTTTATAAAACAATATACATAAAAAGTTATTTACAGTAAAGTGCGTAGATAAAGGGGTGCATGCCTTAGTGTAGTCCTATATTGTAAAGGTGCTGGTGTCTTCCTCCTGTGACACTGAGTGTGAGTGCACGTTTGTGTTTGTGTATGTGTTGAGGGCTATCTCCAATGCTGGCTCTTCACTAACACGGTGCGGGCGTCTACCAAGCCGCTGTCCAAACCTCTTGCCTGCCCTGAGGACGTGTCCCCTGAAAGTAGAGCCGATGAAGGCGTAGAGGAGTGGGTTGACACAGGTGTGGGTCAGCGCCAGGCTCTTGGTCAGCTGTACAGCCCGGTCCAGGCCCTTGCTGAGCTCACAGTCAGTCACCAGGGTGTAGATGATGTCCAGCGCTCGGTAGAGCTTGACCATGTTGTAGGGCAGCTGGGTGAGCAGGAAGACGGCCACCACGGCCAGCAGCACCCGCAGGGCGCGCCATTTCTTCTCCCTCTGCACCCCGGCCACCCGGCTCAGCGCCCGGCCCACCCAGCAGTAGCACACCACCATGACCAGGAAGGGAAGCAGGAAGCTCAGGCTCACCTCCACCAGCTGCAGGGCAGCCTTCACTGGCCGGGCAATGCTGGGGGGGTAGTGGGCCGTACAGGCCACCCTGGTGGAGTGGGGCTTCACCCTGGAGAGCACCAGATCAGGCAGGCCCAGGACACCAGCTACAGTCCAAACCAGGACTACCACCAGCCACCACTGTCTCCTGGCCCGGGGGCCTGTCCCAGGCCGACCCGTGGCGCAGTGGGCCAGAGAGCGGTAGCGGTCCACACTGATGCAGGCCAGCAGCAGCATGCCACAGCTGAAGTTGGCAGCGTAGAGGAAGGAGGTGAGCTTGCAGGCGGCATCGCCCAGCGTCCAGCCGTGCACGGCGTCAGCCGCCCAAAAGGGGAGCGTGAAGAGCAGCAGCAGGTCCGACACGGCCAGGTTCAGGATGCACACGTCCGTCAGGGTGCGCAGGCGACGGGGCGCGGCGTACACTGCCACCACCAGGCCGTTACCAGCCAGGCCCACCACCAAAGCCAGGGCGTACACCACCGGAAGGAAGAGTCGGGCGAAGGAGCGCACCGCCTCCTTGTCACAGACCGAGTGGTAGTCTTCGTAGTCGTGGTAGCTCTGGTTGGAGCTGGAGTTTCCATAGTCTGAGTAGTCGGGATCATAGTCCTCTTCTCCATCCATGTTCTTTGGCCTATGGGGCAGAAATAAGAAAGATGGAGAGTGCTAAGTTCTGTTGATTTAGGATGGCATGATCTTGGTTAAATAAAGACGTCCTTTGTATTTGATGGTGATGGTCAGTGCCAAAACTTTGAATTAGTGGTTTTCCTATTGGGCCTCAGAGACGCTCATGCAAAGCATCAGCTGCTTGTTAGCAGGCTCTCTGCTTTAGTATCCTTTATTAACCTTGTCTGTTTGATTTAGAGTATGTGCATCCGCCCTTGGAATAATTCCTGTGGAAACCAAAGGTTACCTTAAAGGCAAAGGAGTGACTTTTCCTTAAACTAGAAAATGTGAATTTATTTTTTTAGTTTCGGACGAATTTGGTCTTATACTGTAGTTGAACCCAAGTGTACAAAAATGAAAAACTACACATTTCTGAATTAACTTTGGGACACACAGAAAAGACATCCAACAATACTTTCCTTCTAAACGTCTGTTCTAGGCAGGCAGGATGTCTTTGTAGGGTTATCTTTTTTCCCCACAAAAGATCATAAGGGATAACAAATCATTGAAATCATGCGTCTAAGATTCCATTCCAATCTTATCTAAAACCTTGCCGTCCTGCTGCACATGTGCAGCTGGTAGCATGCGACTGGGCAGCTTTTTCTAGACAAACACCATCCTGTTATTAGCATTCCTCTGCGGCAGATGGAGATACCGTGACCACAGAAGATTTGGCCCGTGTGTGTGTGTGTGTGTGTGTGTGGGTGTGTGTGTGTGTGTGTGTGTGTGTGTGTGTGTGTGTGTGTGTGTGTGTGTGTCCACTCATGCTTTGGTCGATCTGCGTTATTATGGATTCCAATATTAAAGGAAGTGTC
>JAVQIZ010102782.1:0-14822 GCA_036023535.2 Galaxias brevipinnis | reverse complement strand
TTCTTGAATATTATTTGTGTGTGTATGTTTTTGTTTCTATATAAGGTGTATTTATATACATATGCCTAAATGCCTTAGTCCATTTAAATATGAATTTATGGGGTTGGCGAAGGGTTATGTTCAGTAGCATTGTTTGATATTGTGTGGGTCTGTGAAGCATTTAGACAAATAATATAAAATGAAACAGTTATAACGAAAGGCTGCATTAAAACCAAAAGCCAATGGTAGATTGCATAATGTGGATGACATTTGTGTGCTTGACAAACTCATAAAGGCTATGGATGTACATGCCTTGAGTAAAAAGTAATATAGGCCTCTAAAGGCGTTTTTTGAACATTTAAAATGATTATTATCAAGTCTATTGTCAATTCGGCATTTTCCATTTTAGCCCATTTTCATGTTTATTGTAATTTTGACAAGACATTTAAAACTATATTGCTAATAATAGAACACAATAACAGTTTTATTTATTTTTTATTTCAATATAGCATTTTTTACTAACTATTTTAAAAACGTTCGTTTGGGCTAAAGTCAAGCAACAGTATTTGTTCGCCATTTCAGTATAGCTCCATACACACATTATTTAATAATTGGATGAGAATAATCCTTCTTGCCTTCTTTGTTTTTCGTTATTAAGTTAATTATGAATGTTTCAAAATCAATGACATTATGAAATCTTCTGCTTGTAATCTATTTTATAATGTTACGGTTAGCATAAGATACCCTTTTTGAGAACATGAAGGTAATGCATTTCCTTTTAATTCATAAAGTATAAAGTAAAACGCCTAATAGTGCCCCAAGATTAAGATGCAAACCAATCAGGCATAGTCAACATTAGTAGTCAACATAGTCCATTACATTTTATAAAAGCATATAGGGCATCTAGTCTACAATCTGTTGTATTGACAGCTTTGGGCTGCGCTCCCATCTTTTTCTCATGGCAGCCTTTGTGATATTCCTTCGAATGAGTCTTTGGAGCATTAATTACGCTAGAGCTGTCTGAACACTGGGCTAAAGTGCATATTAAGGTCTTGCGCTAAATTGTTTCCCTGCACTTACTTTAGACACTTCTGACAGAAAATGCCAATGATAAAAGTTGAACAGACAGCCAAAATATGACCAATTTCCCCTTAATTTTACTTTAAACATGTACTTATTTGATACAGGTGGGCTTTCGTTGAGTGCAAGACAGTGAAGGCAAGTCAACATTTGGATAAAAAATATCTGATATTAGGTTGGACAATTATCTTAATTCTTTAATTTATGACCTAACGCAATCGTGTTTAACGTCCACATTTTCATGTGCAGAAAATAAATAGAATGTTTAGCACTCACATTTGTACTGTTTGTGCAGAACATTGGAGAAAATAAAATTGACGTTTGAGGGTGAGGAATGGCTGTGAACACTATCTTGAACTGTGAGTTTCTGAATTGAAACATCTGAATAATATGTGGGGCTTTAAGGCTTTAACAAATCACTTCGTTTTATATTGCCTGACAAAGACACATTCAAGAGATCACAACGTACGTTAGTATAAACCTTATTTCTAGGCTACAGCATTCGGGGTGCACCGGGAATATTGCTTGTAGAGTTTGGTATAAAACAGTTGGATCTGCTATTGAAACGAAATGGACTTTTCACAGCGCTAAACCAAATAAATGGCTTAGGGTATTGTCCAATAGTGATGTTGTGTACTATACTGTGTTGGAGAAAAGGAGCGTTCATTCAAGCATTGCATTCATTAATCATTAAAAAAACCTCCCTGCACTGAGTCGAACTTATTCAGTTTCAGGAAAACAAACAAGACACATTACGTTATATGTTCTAAATCAAACGGAATACCAATGATCCATTGTGTTAACAAGTGCAGTGTTTCATCTGCAATATGGACCCCCCCGCCCTCCTCCTCCTCCTCCCAGCAAATAAATAGAATTGCAATTCAATAAAAACTCTTGCTTACAGGTTTACGAATGACCTGCGAGGTAACGCAAGAAAGTTGTCGACAAAATTACATTTGAAATAGGCCTAGTTTCAATTAACGAAAAGACTAAATTATTTCTCAGAGACTAGGTTTTTCTAATATTTTCCCAAATATATGCTACAGCAGATAGTTCAGATACAGCAATATCTATATAAAACCTTACACAAATGGTTGACCTTAAACCAATGTTAAAGGCTAAAAAGAACAGCGGACAAGCCCGTGCTGTTATCTGAAGCCTGCGCGCAGCGGCACCTGCGGCATTTCTTCTCTGTTCCAACCCGCTGAATGCCTAGGCGTGGAACCTCGAGTGCGATGTGCAATAGATGAAATTGATGGGTTGCTGAGCGGAAGCAGAATTCAAACTTTGGTCTACCTTCTACACGACTGAGTTTAGATTTTATTTAATGCTAGGAGTCCAGGAGGAAATTATATGGCGAGAGAAGTGGCGAATGCCGCACCAGTCCAGCCTGGTCAATATACTCAAATTGCAGCGATTGCACAAATAAACACTGGAGAACTTAATCGACTGCTACTTCTGCACAAAGTATGACAAACATACCGAAAAAGCTCGTGGGTGTCGCGAGCCAGTCAGTTTTGCCAAGCTTGGAATGCAGTCAAGTATCAAAGGAATAATTTGCTATTTTGCTGGATTAATAGCAACTCCAGAGCAAGCTAAATGACATATTCTGTTTAATTTCTACCCACAACAAATTTTGATCGCACATCTAATTACCTAAACAGGCTACTTCAACAAATCGTGGATGAACATGTTTTTCTTCTGAACTTTCAAAAGTTTCTCATGTACACTTAACATTACAATGGTACGTGCAAAACTGCATTTCCACATCTTTTTCACCCAGGAAACAGCTAAGTGTGCACAGAAGTGCTATACCCATGTCTTATTTAATAACACGTACAGTAGGCTCTATTCTGGTTTGATATATCTAACGCTAATGTGAGTCAGTGTCCTTCTGATGTATGTTACAAGGATGTGTGCCAGTGTTGGTATTGAAGATAACTGTGCTGTCATCACACAACCCTGATTGAGGAAAGAAACGTAGGATGGGCTACATGTAATCGGCACTCTTTTTCTGTTCATGTCTGTCAACCTCGGCGAGTTTACTGATCTTGCGTATAAGCAACATTGTTGCGTTTAGTTTTTAATAGGCATGGCAAACCAGCGAATGCAGTACACATTTATTTTCAAGCGCTTGTGTATGACGTGATTTGTGTCCAATAAGAATAATGGTTAGCTTCAAATCGCAACAGTTAGCCCAATCAGGGATGAAACTCGAAAGGCTGTGACGATGTTGAAGCTGAGAGGCTGGCCAAACACCCCGTAGCAGTTTCATGAAATAAATATAGGCAAATGTGCGGTGTAGTAAGGAACTACTACTGTTTTGATGCATCCCATGAGAGAACATACTACCTTGCCAACATATTACAACAATAAGTATACAAAACTGTTTACAATATGTAGCCTACCCTATAGCTTTCGTTTTTATTTTGAGTGCAAAATATCCTATGGTCATGGTAGTTAAATATAGCCTATGTTGCTTTTTTAATTTATTTTTTAAGGCCTACCTATAATGATTAAAATATCTAGGGCATACTTTTGTAAAGATATATAATTTGCAGCAAATAATGTGGTTGTCCTCTCGTTGCTTCCCTTGCCACATTCTAGAGGGCGCACAACCACTTCTGACCGTAACGCGAGCTGCTCCTATGAGTAGCCATCTATGTTACCAATTGTCTGATATAAGATGATAACAAATTGATTGTGGTGTTTTTTTCCCCGTACCTACAAATAAAGACGTATAGGCTATATGCAATAATAAACAATTCTGTCCAATGAAATTTAAAGTTACGCAAATGTAAAAACGAATTACGACCCGTTGTAACTGAGTGAAGTTTACAGTGAAGTTAAGATTTGCAAGCTGGTTTTCTTGAACAATATTGAATCTCACGTACGGCGTGCGCTTCTGTTGTCCTATTGGGGGATTCCGGTTGTTCAACACGGTAATGCGGGGCATTGTGCTGAGCGCTTGCATTATGTCATGTAAGAGTCGGAAACATTGGAAATCTCGTCTCCTACAGGACTCCCATTGAAGTTATATAATTGTGTGTGGGATATGGTTATGTAAAGATACATCACTCTGCTTCGATCTGTTTCTGCATATGAAATAGGCAGGGTTAACTATTTCTAGTAATCATGGAAAAGTTGGGTATTTTTAAGAAAGGGGATATAGGCCTATACCCCATTATTAAAACTGCTATATGAAACAATGCCAAAGCATTGTCTTACGCTATTTGAGTCTAGATAGCTTGTAACCTAAAATACTAATAGGCCTATGGCATTACAGGCTTGCTGATAATATGCCCACGTATTATGAAAATGAAAATAGTTTAAAACAGGAATCCCTGGACAGGTTCGTTCATCAGAAAAACAAACAAACATGGACTGCCTTTAAGCCCATCAAACGACGACAGCCAGTATCCTCTCTCGCTGTTACTATAGCTCGTTCTGTATGTTTTTTACTGAAGTTAACGATGCATAAATGTCAACTATTGTTGACTCAACACGAGTTTAAGGCAACTATAGAAAAAGCGTTTTCGTGTCAGCAAAATTCCCCATATAAGAGTTCGATAAAGTCTATTTATATTTTACCAAACAATAATGTATGTCTAGTTAACTTCTGGCTACAACTCATATTTTTTAAGTTGATACCAATAATTGATCGAGGTGGGTGCATTTGAGAGCAAGGCTACGTGAGTGGAGCAACTCCTCTCTGCACAGTGGACAAAAGTGAAGTGAACGCTAGAGCTAGCCTATGGAACTCGGTGCATGCAGTGTGGCTCCACTCCGCTGCATTCGGGACAGACCTAAAACGGATTCTCTTCACCGTCTCCTGTATGAGATAAATTGCTATAGACGCCTGCTGTCGGCGGAAAAGCCAGCAATTGTTTCGGTGTTCATGGATTTTACTTGGTTACCTTTATTTGACTATCTACAGGCTACCGCAACCACGTTCGTAAATCCTTGAAGCTAGTTTCGGAGTTCGCTGTACTGTGAAGCTATACCACATGCCTTCAATGCTTTCGCTTGTTTCAAACCTCGTCTCCCCGGAGAAAACGCACTGACTGAGGGACACCTATACCCGATCGAGGTCCAGAGCAACGATAGTCTGACAATCAGATATTTTGTAATGCTGTTGGTAGGGATATCAGCCTGCAAGATTTGCGCCGTTCCATCTTTTAATTTTCTCTCTTCTTCATGATTTTAACCTCCTTGTTAGTGCCGGGTCTGCATTGAGACTTTTCCTTTGTTGAATATGCCTCTGGAGAAAGTTCTGAGTTCCACGACGAGAAGACTGCTCTACGTCTTTAACTGCACTATACAGTAGATGTGTGTGGAGAGTGGAAGCTGTGTAACTCGAGGCGGGGTTAAAGTTCAGCTCTATGGAGAGGTGAAGCGTTGGTTGCTGTTCGCAGAGTTGGAAATGTGAAAGCAAGAAGCAGAGGCTTCATTTTTCCCTCTCTCTACCTCTCTGTCTCTCCTTTTTTTTCTTTCCACACACGGAACAACCATCACACATAAACGGGCACACACACACACTTATACACATAAACACACACACTCAGATGCACACATCCAACACATAGTCTTAACACGTTGACTCCTTATATAGTAACCCACATAACTTATAACTTTCAAATCCAAGATTACATAGAAGAGCTATGTATTCTCCGCTATGCCTAACACAGGTAAGTGAGCTGCACCGTAAAATTGGTATTGCATGTTAACAGAATTTTCTCCAGCAGGGTTGAATCATTGCAATAAGGTTGCTCAAGACAAGTAGTCTAACTTTGTGTGTTATGGGCTATAGGCATTCCTGCTGTCAGAGATATCTTAAACTACCCAGCACATGGCGGATGGCGCCTACATAGCACACTGTATAATGCAAGTATTTCCCTTGTCATTTTAGAGCCTGTAGCCCACCGAAGTTTGACTCGCTAGCATTTATATTGTATCACACCGTTTCTGGGCCAAAATAGATGTTGCTTTAAGTTAGTGTTTCTTATTATAACGAGTAATTATTTATGGTTACATTGACATATTCTAAAAAGGGTAAATGCACAGGGTTTTTCTTGTAAGACATTTGCCATTCTACTTTGTAGTGCATTGTCTTCTGCATATAGCCCATCAATTTATTTCAATATTATTGCTTAAAATAACCTGTAGGATTAGTTGGTTTTACCTATAGTTCTGTTGATATTAATTCAAACATGATCATTTCTTAATTATTTTCAGTATTATCAAATTAATTTTTACAAGTCACCGACCAGTTGGATATTAGTTTTCCCTTTTTGTAACCTTAAACTGAATGCAATGGGAAACATGAGATAAGATTGCATGCACTCAGATTATCATATAGGCTTAACTTCAGACGACACCGCATGTTTTGTGCTTATTTGGGTATATAGTTTATGATGTTGAGTCACGGGCATGATTCTACGCACTAAATGTAACAGATTTTTTAGTGAGGAGTATCAGGAGCCTCTGTTCTTTAGTGAATAGTAACCAGTAGCCTAGCAGTTGGGTGAGAAGGAAAGTTCAATATTATTTGTTGAGTAGACTTCCCACTATTATTATTGGAATTTAAGTTGAATATTTATATTTTGTCACGTGTTCCGAGAACAAACTTATAGTTATTGCAGGAAAAGAGACCATGTTAGTTCTATTTTGTAGATTGCCGCGTGCCATGCAGGAATGCGGATAAATGGTCAATATTATATACTACGTTGTTGACGGCAAGGGTTAGGTGAGGTGATGAAACAATACACTGGCCAAGCATTCATTGTAAGTTCTTTAATTACGTCGTCAGACGTTTATATATATATATATATATATATATATATATATATATATATATATATACACACATTTCTGATTTAACTAATGGAACTTATAAATGTTTTTGTGTGCGATTTTAACGTGTCTGTTTATAATCTGTATTTAGGTCATATTGTTATTAGCCTACTAATACAAATATTTATTTTATATGAAAAGGATAATTCAGTATTGGATGTTTGAGGATGCTATGTCCTAAATATTCCATTATTTTACTATTAGTATTGAGTCATCACAATGGCAGGTAAAGTCTACAAAAGTAGGCCTATATACTGACATGTTTTATTTAAAAAAAAAATGTATACAGAACACATATAGAGGGGAACACGAAAACAAAGCTTGTTTTTAGCAGTTAAGACTCAGATATATCCCACATTTTTTGTACCAATTGGTCATGTATTGCTATCCAATAAATAGTACACTACATAGTAAAAATACGTTTTCTTTTATTCTTAATCCACTTTTCTTAATTTGATTGATCGTCTTCGCCATTGTTCCCAATTCTTAGAACAGAGGAAATAATAACTAACCAATAATAGATGAGTTTTCACATATTTTTCTCAGCGATTTATTTTGGTCTACTTATAGAAGGGACTTATCACACTTTTGGAAAAGCACTGCAATTCAGAAGTTATGTCTATATCACAACCAATGTGAACGAGCCCACAAAAAAATCAATTAGAGGTAAAAGTTCAAAATAGTAAATGAGTGTGTAAGTTTGAGCTCTCTGTAAATGGGCTTTGCTGTCACAGATGCAGTGCAGAATGTGGGCAGAGCCCCTCTCTCTCCTACTGCCCCAGTACAGTGGCAACAGACAGGTGTTACCTCTCATTGCTCTTCAAAAAGGGATTGTTACAGCACTGTCCTTTGGAGACAATTGTATCCCTCGCCAGATATATTGAGTGAGCAGAAATCTATTAACACAAAACCTTGTGTTTAACTCGCTGCTGTTGAGAAGAAAAGATCACTTTTATGTTGACTTTTAAAATCAAGAAGGCTTACATTACACGAGCCACATGTACATTCATGATATATGTATTACATTTATACATATATATACATATATATATACAGGTATATGTAGGTGTAATTGTTAAAAGTTGCCACATTTGTGTGTGGGGGGGGTGAGAGAGAGAGAGAGAGAATGTGTGTGTGTGTGTGTGCGTGTGTGTGTGTGTGTGTGTGTGTGCGCGTGTATTTATGTGTCTAAGAGAGGTTAGTCATTGTTTTATAATATTTATTTTACAAAGAAAATGACACTACATACAGGATCCACATATAACAATAAGTACTATCAGCCATGAATAGTAATAATTTAAATTTTAGAAATTACCTTTTTTTGACTTGAAGTGTTTTGTAGAGAATTAATGCTGACTTAGTACTTAAATGATAAGATAAGGGACAAGAAAAAAGAAATAAGTGAATTATCTTTGCAATTACAGATATTTTACAGTGTGTATTTTTATTTTATTTTATTTTTACAATATTATTCTCTATTGAACTAACCAGCACAAACACTATAATAATATATTGACAATATTAGAGATTTTTGAAAACAGAAAAATTTAACACCTTGCACACCAATCGCAGAGATTACCTTAATATTGTTTTACTATTCTAATTTACTCTTAATCCGATGTCACTGTTAAAGTAGCTTCTATAGTCTAGTGAGTGTGTCTGTCTCTCTCTCTTTCTCTCTCTCTCTCTGTGTGTGTGTGTGTGTGTGTGTGTGTGTGTGTGTGTGTGTGTGTGTGTGTGCTGGTTATTGAATAGATCCACATGCCACTCCATTCTGAAGAATTGTCACATCTAGCTTTGATGTAGTGGTAGTCCAGTGGCCTTTTCCATAGTGGGGTCATTAGGCTGTCTGGAGCTGCCTGTCTGTAGGCTGCTGTTATTTGACAGATTGGTGCTGTTTGATTTTCACCAGTTTTTAGGGAATTTCTTTGATTATAGAAATAAGCAATGTATAAATATAATTTTATTTGGCTTCATGAATTATTTAATAATGATAATAAAAAATAGTAATACATTTTATTTAAGAACGCCTTTCAATACACTGATGGTCACCTAATGCCATTATGGTTCATATCAATTAGCGTATGTTCTATTTAAAAATCTAAAAGATCTTATCAATATGCGTTTAAGTAGTAACCTGTGGAATTATCCTCACACTAAAATACCATATTAGTGCACGTAATCAATAATACGTTTGTATTGTTAATATCACTACAATGCCAGAAATTGTATTCAACTAAATATTACCCCATCTTAAAAAAGCGTATTTGTAAAAATCCTAAATGTAGAAATAGCCGCTTTTTAATGATGAAATGCTGTTTGTACATTCAGGTTAGGAAGTGTGCTTGACTGCATTGATTACCGGGGAGTCCATGTACTCTGATCCAGATCGCTAAAGAACCTGACGAACAATGAGAGAGAGAGACAGAGAGAGAGAGAGAGAGCGAGAGCATGTTGAAACCCACCCAATGCACAAGATGCCTTCTAACCACATTCTGGACATCTTACAGTATCTCCCTCCACTAGAACCCTTATGAACACACACATACAAAATATACTGTTTTTCAATGTATTCGAAATGTTCTCTTAAAATGCTTATTTTTGCGTAAGTCTTTGTGTGTTTT
This sequence comes from Galaxias brevipinnis, assembly GCA_036023535.2. Classification (NCBI taxonomy): domain Eukaryota; kingdom Metazoa; phylum Chordata; class Actinopteri; order Galaxiiformes; family Galaxiidae; genus Galaxias; species Galaxias brevipinnis. Next base: position 5,286 of record JAVQIZ010102782.1, on the reverse strand, counting down.
GTCTGTGTGTGATTGGGCACAATGTTTGTCTGGTGAGCAGTGAAAATGGTCTCTAAGCCTTCCCGCTCTGCTTTGGCTTTTTGGCTGTCCTGGCAGACCCCACTGAACGACATTCTTGTCAACGAGCCAATATGTGGCCTAGACGGGCCTTATTTCTTAACCGACCCAAATGGGCCAGAAACACTCCTGCTATTTATTACCCTGCTAGCTGGCTAGCCAGTTCCTGCTTTTAGAAAAGCTGAAATGTTGGAAGAAGTTTGGAACTTTAATGAGCTTTCAGATTACGACCCATTTTTGCTACATAGAAATATACGTTTTCCAGTATAACATACATGTTTTTAGTTTTTTTGTTTGAAATGTGTGAATGTGTTGTATTGTATTCCTGCGTGAAGCAGATATTCACCTGGCTGGGCTTCTCTGTTCCTTTCCTCAGGATGAATTCCATCCTTTCATTGAAGCACTGCTACCCCACGTGCGAGCCTTCTCCTACACATGGTTCAACTTGCAGGCCCGCAAGAGAAAGTACTTCAAGAAGCACGAGAAACGCATGTCCAAGGAAGAGGAGCGTGCCGTGAAGGACGAGCTACTCAGCGAGAAGCCTGAGGTCAAGCAGAAGTGGGCCTCCCGCCTCCTGGCAAAACTCCGCAAGGACATCCGCCCTGAGTTCCGGGAGGATTTTGTGCTCACTGTAACTGGGAAGAAGCCCCCATGCTGTGTGCTGTCCAACCCTGATCAGAAGGGCAAGATGAGGAGGATTGATTGCCTTCGCCAGGCGGACAAAGTGTGGAGACTGGACTTGGTCATGGTGATTTTATTCAAAGGTATTCCCCTTGAAAGTACTGATGGTGAAAGGCTGGTTAAGTCCCCACAATGCTCGAACCCCGGTCTGTGTGTGCAACCGCATCACATTGGAGTCTCCGTAAAAGAGCTGGACCTCTATCTGGCCTACTTTGTGCATGCTGGTAAGTCATCATCTTCATGTTATTCAAAGGGATACATTTACCTATTAACATTAATTTCACATCCATTAGATGTGAGTAATGTCAAACACAGAAGAAAGCAAGAAAAAGGTAATTGCTAGAGAAAGTCACTGTTAAAGCCATTTGAAATTCTTATCTTTGATGAGAGATAGTGGATGGCCCTTGGCGTTATCATCTCCGTCCACTGTGCACAGCCTTTGCCTGGTCTTCTATGCAGAAACGCATGTTTTCTGTTACTGAACCTTTTCCTTTCATCAGTGGAGGAGACAGGGAAAAGCTGTTCCACCCCGTAGCTGCCTGCTCCTTAGTTACTGAGGCCAGGTCAGAAGTCAGTATTAACTGACCAAATGTAAGATAAGCCATTGAGCTGCAATAAAACATGGAATTATAAGACTATTTTATATTTTGTAGAAACTTTGAATAGATTATTTTGGAAAATATGTTAACTAGTGGGTATTTTAAATAATTCCACTTGATTAAATAAAAAAATTATAAAGAGGAAAAATATTTACAGTACATAATCAAAAATTATAATAGTAATGTACAGCTTTTGTATTGCCTATGAAAACAATTGGCAGCGCCATTTCATTTTTTTTTCTCTTCAATTTGGTCTATTGTTTCCCCTAATCAAACAAACTGTCCTGGAGATAGATCAGATAGATCTGCTAATAAAGGAAACTGTTTTAATGCGTTTAATGTTTTGCCCGGGTTAAATGGTTTGAAATCCCTGTCTGCTGGGAATGAGTGCTCTTCTTCTTTGTATTTAGACTTTACAGAAGTGGACACCCTTACAGGGATTTTGTTTAAATAAGCAATGCACTTGGCCAGATTTTCTTAGACATGTTCATGTCACTTATTGTGGAATATTCAGTCTGTTAAAAATGTGTCATACGCAATTGTCACAATTTATACAGTTTCCATACACACACAGCAATAACTGTTTGATTACTGTCTGACTGGATCTCCCGCTCTCTGTCAGGGGTGTGCTCCACTTTACTGGTGTAAATGAAGGGTGGGCAGGTGAACATGTGGGAGGGAGGGGATGGACAAGGCCTCTACAGAGGAACCACTCCTCGTGGCCTCTCATTGTCTTGGTCCACAGTATCACGTTTTCCTCCATCTTCTTTGGCACTTCTAGAGCTCACTTCATTCAAATCATTTGATGAGGAACTAATTTATCATTGTCCAGGTGTCTTTTACTCATCCAATAACTGAAAAGTTGAACGTTCCGTGTCCACAATCACACTCCAAAATGTATTGAAATATGGAGTGGTGTTGTCCCACCCATAAGTGAGAGTGCGTGAAGAACAGCTCATCAGTCTTTAAGGCAGCCCTGACACTGGTCGTTCCACCTCATTAAATGTCTTGAATTGCAGGTCATCCATAGGAACAATGATGGGTCAAAGGGCAGGCCACTCTTTGACTCCTAAAGCAAGGCGTGTGGGCATGGCTAATTTATGACCTGCCTCACCACCAGTGAGAGTAGAGTGTCACCATCACAGGAGCACTCGACACGTGGGAAGGGTCACGGCTTAAGATGTTAAGGTCGTGACCCTATCTTCTAGGCATGTGACCTCTTAGATAAACAACCCACCTCATTAGTGGGCAGTCAAGCAGAGGGATCCTCATGGCTTAGTTCAAACACACCACTTTCAAAGCTGTGGGGCTAGCCATACCACTGTCCAATAGTTGTTTTCTGCGTTGGTTCCCCAAGTAACAGGTGGTTCCTGCTTAAAGATACCAACCTTTTTGCTGTTGCTGCCTGTCATTGTCAGAAGGACCTCTCTAGGTCAATATTGTCAAAGTGGATGTAAGATTAACACAAGATTGTAAGGGTATGGAGTAGGACTTGCCATTTGTTTTTTTGCAGAAACCAGTCATTCAACAAAACATTGTACAGACATGGAATATGCATAGAATGTCACAGAAATGTGTGGAAAAACCAACCCTAGTGTAGAATATCTAATCATTTGAATTGAATAATCACCCTACATTAAGATTCGAGGTGGCCATTGATTGGAACAGTTATTGCCAAAGTCTAGATAAAAAAAAGCGTTTGGCTTTCTTTTGGATGTGCAGGGTTAAGTGCGAGGGCTGGTGTGTTTGGGGCTATGGTGACTGAGTGGTCTAATGTCTGTGGAGCCCTGAGGACACGGCAGTGGACACACTTTCTCTCTTGCAGTAGATTAGTTGTTAGGCGTAGGTGTGAATCAGGTTCACATTTTAAAAACAGACTGAAAGTTCCATGTATCTACAATGTGGTGTAGAAGAAATTATCATTGATTTACTCTATGCACTTTTGAAACTATTTCATAAATGTTAAGGATTAAGATTCTTAGTCCTTTTAAATGGTAATTCTGAATTTGACTGACGAGCAACCTTCCCCTCATTCTTAACGCTGCCCGAGCAATACAATAAAGGGATGGATAGCACTGCCATCTAGACATAACCAGACAGTAATTAGAGCCATGGAGACATTTGTATTACTTTTACCTTGTATGACCCCGTTCAACAAGATGAACAAACAGTTAGCGTGTGCTGAATGTCTGCAAAGACGTCTGACCTACTTCCCTTCTGAGCTCTTAAAGAGATTTGTGCTGTGTCTATCTAAACTAGTTAGCTTTGACGATACGTCTTTAAGGCACAGGAACTGTGGAATTTGAGACTCGATCCATTTTGTTTTACTGTCCTGAAACAGCAATCGTTTTACTTTTCATGAACAGTTTTTACCAAACTTCCACCCCAGGATGGGGAATAAGAGTGTTCAAAGGCAAACTAGGTGGCTGCCATTGAGATTATCAACCAAAAGGACATACAAGAGGTTCTTCAGTGAGGTTCTTCGCTTTTTTGCATGTAGATGTGTATTCTGCCTGTATTTATTTTTTCGCGGAAAGTAGCAAGATCTGTCAATATTTTTGTGCTGACTTTTGGCCCATCTGGCGTTCCAGCCGTTTTATATTTCCCTTCTCTTTCACTGGCGGAGAAATAACAATCATTTGAAACTATTTAGGGCAATTGTGGGATAAACCACTGCCTTTGTTGTGGTTACTGTAGTACACATTGAGGGTTGGGACCCCACCAACACACACATGCACACTCACCACTCACCCATTTTGCACATCCCCTTCAAATCCAACTAACCACCCAACTCCCAGGGTTATTAGTAGAACAGAGTCTGTCACCGCACTCTCTTTCAAGTATGGTTTGGCCAATTCATAAAATGCATCATCGTCAAGCATATAATGTCAGCGCATGGTAGTAGGTTTGTATGGCCATCACAGAAAACCCACCACTGCAGGGAGTCCTCCTGCTGGCATAGCCCCCAGTGCCACAGAACAGAACTAACCCAGCCCCCAGTGCCACAGAAATAACCCAGCCAGGATGAGATGATTGTTATCACTGTATGACTTTCTTTTGAACCAATTGGGTTGCTGAGCTGTTGGCTTGAAGATAATGCCTATCCAATGGGGAGAATCATGGTTTCTGTCTCTCTGTAGGGGAAATACATCTGAAACCTGATGGCACAGCACGATCAGGTAATCCAGTTGAAGTACATTGTCAATATTGAGCTCCCATCAAAATCCTTACAAAAGTTCTGATTTGGAACATATGTCTCAGTGATCAGAAAACAGCAGCAACAAACTCTGTGTACATTTTGTTGCATTGACTTGTTCTCTTGAGATAAAAGCAGGAGCTGGAAGCGTTTCGTGAGCCTGGTGGCATTCTACCCGTCTGTAGGGTGAAGAAAGCTACTAGTTAATTTACCCCTCTGTATTGTGAAGAAAGCTACTAATTAATTCACCCCTCTGTAAGGTTGAAGAGAGCTACTAATTAACTTACCCCTCTGTATGGTGAAGAAAGCTACTAATTAATTTACCCCTCTGTATGGTGAAGAAAGCTACTAGTTCAGTTACCCCTCTGCATGGTGAAGAAACCTACTAATTAATTTATCCCTCTGTATGGTGAAGAAAGCAGACAGACAGACAGTAGACAGACAGCAGACAGACAGACAGACAGACAGAGAGCAGACAGACAGACAGCAGACAGACAGACAGCAGACAGACAGACAAACAGAGAGCAGGCAGACAGACAGAGAGCAGACAGACAGACAGACAGAGAGCAGACAGACAGACAGACAGACAGACAGACAGAGAGCAGACAGACAGCAGACAGACAGACAGAGAGCAGACAGACAGCAGGAAGAAAGCAGACAGACAAACAGAGAGCAGGCAGACAGACAGACAGCAGGCAGACAGATAGACAGACAGATAGACAGACAGACAGACAGAGAGTAGACAGACAGACA